>CAIGRK010414430.1:0-10917 GCA_903798315.1 Fraxinus greggii | reverse complement strand
ACCCTCCAAGAGCCTTTCTTGGTACAATCGAAATATACGAAATTTCAGATAATCAAATGCGTATTTCGAATGTAATGGCGAGAAGATGCTACGATCGATCAGGGGCAGTGGTTAATGCTAATACAGCCTCTTCTGATATCACCACCACCCCCTTCAGCTACTCGAAACTAAACAGGTTTTGTCATGCGACTACAAGTTTAAGTCTTTAATTAGAGAAAGACTATGTCTATTGTTTTAAATCTTGTGCTCGACATGCTCCTAGACCGATTTCATTTTTTCATCAAAGTTGAATTCTTGAAAAATTCTGGTCTTTTCAGGTTTCTCATACCATGTAAAGTATTATTTTGTAAAAACTTACCCTTATAGAAGAGCTATATGTATTCACTTAAATCCCAAATTCGTATTTTCATTAAAGTCCGATAGATGTACAGTTTTCTTAAGCGAGACTTGAATTTAGGTCTTTTGCTCCATTCTCATACCATGTTGACCATTTTATGGAACTCTTATGGAGGAGCTATATGTATTCATTTAAACATTTTTTTCAACAGGTTTACAGTCGTTGGTTGCGATGATTTTGCTTTGATAACAGGCGGTGGTGACCGCAATTTCACGAGCGGATGTGTTTCACTTTGTTCCAAGGCGGAGGACGTGCTTGATGGATATTGCTCCGGTATTGGCTGCTGCCAAACTTCTGTCCCAACGGGGCTAAAATTTTACTTAACTGCACTCAGTAGTTTGAATAATCATACTAGGGTCTCATCATTCGACCCTTGTAGCTATGCATTTGTTGGTGAACAAGAGCGTTTTATCTTTCGTGGTGCAAAGGATTTATCTGATCCGAATTTTATGGAAAGGACTCAAGCTACTGTCCCAATAGTGCTAGATTGGGTGATAGGGAATTTGACTTGTGCACAAGCTAAAGTTTCGACAGACTATGCTTGTAAGGCCAATAGTTATTGTGTTGATTCGGATACTGGCTTGGGTGGGTACCGTTGCAGCTGCAACGCAGGGTATGAGGGCAACCCTTATCTTGATCCAGGCTGCCAAGGTCAGCTATATCGCTCTCTCAAACTATTTTGCAGATGTCGTTTGGAGAAGAAATATTTGCTGCCTGTATTTTGTACTGATGAGTGTACCCTTTTTGCCTTTTGTCTAGATATTGATGAATGTGCAGATTCAAACAGCAACAACTGTGAAAAGATTTGCATAAACACTCCTGGAAGTTTTAACTGTTCTTGTCCACCTGGATACTATGGTAATGGCGTAAAGGATGGCCGTGGTTGCATTGCTAATACCTCGGAATTCCCCGTAATCAAGGTGGCCTTAGGTAATTCTTTGACTTGTTGATTCCATTTGTTACAGTATTAGGATGTGGTGAATTTCTTGAAGTATAATAGATAATGTCGATAATTAGATATTGATATGATATGAATTGTTTCTATGATCCTTGAATCATGAAATTTATGAGATGTTTGGTATCTTGAATTAGACCACGCTAGATAGGATTGATAAAGTAGAAAATTAGTTTGTTGCATTGTGCAGTTGTATAGTACTCTTCATTGTTACGTGTCTTCATAATCTAATAAATCTCCAAAATTTTTAATATGGTCATACATATGACTTCCAACTGTACTACAAGGTACTTTATGAATTAATTGGTTGTTCTTGTAATCTTGTTATTCTTATGAAATGGTCTATGGTTATGTTTGAATTTTTTTTTTTTTTCATATGATATAATTATTCAGTTTAGTTTCTTGAAAATTACATGCAGGTATAGGATTTGGGTTTCTGTCTCTAGTTATTGGAGTAACTTGGGTATATTTTAGTGTGAAGAAAAGGAAGCTCATAAAACTGAGGGAGAAATTCTTTCAGCAAAATGGCGGTTTGCTGTTGAAACAACAAATATCTTCTAATGACGGTAATATTGAATCATCGACCAAGGTCTTTACAGTAGAAGAGCTGGAGAAAGCTACCGATAATTATGCAGAAGATAGGATCCTTGGTCGAGGTGGTTATGGCACCGTCTATAAAGGAATCCTGCCGGATAAACGTGTTGTCGCCATTAAGAAGTCCCGAGTGATGGATCAGAGCCAAATAGAACAATTCATCAATGAAGTGGTTATTCTTACACAGGTTAATCATCGAAATGTAGTGAAGCTCCTAGGATGCTGTTTGGAGTCCGAGGTTCCTTTACTAGTTTACGAATATGTCTCTAATGGAACACTCTTCGAACACATCAGTGGTAAAGGGGCATTAACCTGGTTATCGTTGGAGAATCGTTTAAGGATAGCCTCAGAAGCCGCGGGTGCACTTTCTTATCTTCATTCAGCTGCCTCTATGCCTGTTATTCATAGAGATGTCAAGTCTGCAAACATTTTATTGGATGAATATTACACTGCAAAAATATCGGATTTTGGTGCTTCGAGGTTAATCTCTTTGGATGAAACAGAAGTGACAACACTAGTCCAAGGGACATTGGGATATTTGGATCCCGAATACTTCCACACAAGTCAATTGACAGAAAAAAGTGACGTTTATAGTTTTGGAGTCGTTCTTGCCGAACTTTTAACTGGGAAAAAACCGATTGACATGGAACGAAGCCAAGAAGAACGAAATCTCGCCACGTACTTTCTCATGTCCATTAAGGAAAACCGCTTGTTTCAGATTCTTGAGCTTCGAGTCATGAGGGAGGGGTCTTTAGAGCAGCTCCAAGCAATTGCTCAGCTTGTTAAGAGATGTCTTAACCTCAACGGTGAAGATAGGCCTACAATGAAAGAAGTGGCTATGGAACTTGAAGGTTTAAGGAAGTTTACTAAACATCCTTGGACTCATCAACCCGAACACGAAGAAACTGTGGGATTAATGAATCCAAATGATTCATCGGACCTTTATGCTGCCCCAATGTCCTCAACAGATCTTTACACCGTTCCAATTAGCCCTTATACCAACACCGGGGATGTATCCGGACAATACAGTTTGGATAGTAGTCAAATGATGTTCCATCATGTAAACGGCCCTCGATGATGGAAATATCGGCCTTTCTTGGCATTCCTCTACCTATATTTGTACACTTACTTCTTGTTTGTGCCTTTTAGTATTCATTTGATGCAGTTCGAGTACTTTGTTTGTTCAGTTCAAAGAAATAAACTTGCTGTTTCCCTTAGTTTATGTCGAGCTATGATTTAGTATCACGCTGTTTTCTTTGTTGTAAATGAAAAACCATATCAAGTCTAGAACTTAAGTCAATTTTTAGTACTTCTAAAACTCATCATGATACTAAGTTTACATAGAGATCCATCATGGAGTACATTTGGAATCAAAGTAATTAAAAATTGATGGAACATTGCTCTGATCCATATAATAAAGTGTATATTGCATGAAAATCCTACTTGTCATGTTGTAACACCCCGAATAATTTTTTACTTACTATTTCGGTATGGGCCTAAATTTAATATTGATCATTTAGCAAGTGAAATAGTATATATTTAGTCTTGTCATCACACCAAAGTCCAAAAGTTAAAGTGATAAACTTAACTTACTTACTTGTACGAAGGATTTATTTTCTTTTGTGTATATTTTTTTAATTTATCATAAATTTGGTTTGGATATAATATTTAAGTATTATAGTAGTTGACGAAATATATCAAATATTATTCTCATTTTATAACTCGTATTAAATAAAATAATTTGAAATAAGACAAAAATGATTTTGAACTAGTTATGCCCAATTTATTCTAATAGGAAGGAATGTATTTTATAATATTATTTTATTTATAAAAAGAGAGGAAGTGGAATATGAAATTTTATAAATTTATCAATTAAACATAATTAATTTATTAATCTTTCATCCACGTTGACATTTGATTGATTGAGATAATAAATTAATTAAATAACCTCTTGAATTTTCCATTTAATTTTTCAGACGTTTTATATATATATATATATATATAGGTGAGTGTTTTATTAAAAAAATTTCACAAGTTCATTCTTACTCAATTTCATACACGGACACTACGGGGTTGTTCTCTTTGTTGTTTTCATGTCGTTTTCTATTTTTGATTTTTCAAAACAGTGAAAACACTTTCTCTTTCCTATTTTCGAAATGAATTTTTGAAATAAAAAAAATTGTACTTATTTTCAAGTAAAAAACAAGAAATGAACCCAAAACACGGAACGATGACCCCCTGTTTCTCCTTGGTGAGCCGCAACTATGGAGCCTCACTCCTCCACCTTCCGGCCACCACGCCATCGAACATGACCACCAATAGCATCACCTTACTGCCTTCTACAACTTCCAATCGACAATCAGTCAAAAAAATCAGATTTAATAGAAATTTTAGCCCAAAAAACCAATCGGCGCAAATTGTGTTTGTCGAAAATTCCACCTCCGGTGATGGCCAAGGTCACGCACTACCACCGGTCGATTGCCCATCCTCGAATGACTCCAGACATGGACTCAATTTACTCCAAACACCACTTCAACATCCTGAATTAAACTCAGAAACTCCAGTCGCGAAGCCTTCGACACAGGGTCCAAACTTTTCAATTTCTAGCGCCGTCCGATCGATCCATGGTCGCAAACCACATGGGTTGGTCTCTTCTCCCCCGGTGCATCTTCCCAAACCATGGGTCAAGCCCAATTTCAACCAAACTTTGACGATTCATGGGTGAGTTAGTGTTCTTTGTGAAAATTTTGGTGCAAGTGAATTTGATGAATCTATGTTACTTCAAATGTTCAATTTGAGGAACAAAACTTCAATTGATGATGGAAAAGCTATGGGTCAACAATCAATTGTTACAATTAACAACCAACATTGTGGTTTGAATCCCTCACGGGTCCGTGCACGCGGTGGAGTTTCATATGATCCAATTGATGTTGCTTCTGAAGTTATTGCTCCAAATTCGATTGACACAACAACAATTGAGGGTCTCAAGATCATTGGTAACCTACCAATCGATAGAATGATTATCAATGCAATACTATATTAACATTAAATGAATAAAATTTATTGAATAATCAGATTTCTTGAATAAATTATTATAAAAAAAATTCTCAAAATTTCAAATAAAACACGTTTTTTAATTTTCTATTTTGAGAGCAGTTTTTCAGAATGACAAAAAAAAATACATTTTTAACAATTTAAAAATTGATACGCAAAATAAAAAACTCAAAATGAATTCAAAACTCAAAACTAAAAACAGAAATACGAAGAGAACGGCCACAACACTGTTGAAAGAATTTCATTTTTGCAAATCAAATTTTCAAATTATTTTGGTATCAATTGAGGTAAGAATACTTTGTACAAGTGGTAAATTCTTATTTCTTGATATTCATAAATATTTAGCATGAAATACTATATGGCATTCGAGTTGATTTCTATGTTAAATGCTTCGGGATAGACCATTAGTCAAATATGTAAATCTTACGGGATATAGAAATTTTTAAGAAATTCATTGAACTATTGGATATCACGACCAGTTTGCTCTAAATCTAAGAAAGTCAGTTTATTATGTCATTTTATATTTATATCATATTAAACAAGAATATGCACGTACTTTTATTAAGCATTTTCAAAATACTCACTCTTACAATAATTTTTCATATTAAAACAGATCATGTAGAAGCGTGGAAGATTAACCAAATTATGCACATGGAATCGCCAATTAAAATTTCTAGAAATAATAATTGCCAATTTTTATTCGAACATTATTATGTTAAATTTTGTATACGTTATTTTAGTAGTTTTTTTTTTTTTCGAGTATTTGACATTCTATGTTAAATTTAAATTAATGGTTTGAAATCTTAGTATTTCAATATTTTATTTAAAATGAAATTTTCATTTAAATTGTTAGTTTAACATTATCGATTTATCGATTAAATCTCAAAATGTGAATAAAAGTGAATTTTCGATTAAATGATAAAGAAGATTTTTTGTAACACTTCAAGTCTATTTTTTTATTTAAAAATATAATAAAAATAGATTTTGGGGCGTTATATCTTGGTATCGGAACCGATGTAAACTTTTTTGTAGACTGCAAAAAAAATTATATATTTTTTTATTATGAGCAAACATCGTTAAGTGCAAATGTGATTTTGCGCATAAATGATTTTTTTTCCTTCTATTTATTTTTTGTATTAATAAAAAAAATTAATGCACGCGTATGCATAAAAAAATGGCCTAGTGGTGGCATTGTTGATTTTGAAATGTTACCTTTGTTAAAATTGTTTATTATTGATTTTACATATTATCATTATCTGAATTCATATGTTTTAAAAGGACAGAGACTCATAAAGATTATGGCTCTCTTTGGAAAAAAAATGTTATTAAGCTGTGCTGCCTGCATGGAGATGTGTCAAATTAATTTATAAGCTACAAAATATTAATGATCTTTTTCAAATCATGCCTCAAACATTTTTAGGTAATATTTATTTAAAATGATATAGTGAGTCGCTAAATTAAAATGGTAAGTCATTGTACCGCAATATCATAATGATAGACTATTTAATCAAAGAACTTAAACGGCTTAAAATGTATATGTTTAGAAGTGTCTACTTATTTTTATTTATTTATTTCTATACATTACGAGATTTTATTTAAAAAAAAAAGGAGTATTTAAAATAAGACTCTTGGCCATTAGCGCTCGTCAATCACCACCGTCCGACAAACTCAAGGTATGGATGAAATGTTATGTTTCGGCTTATTTTCGAGCATGATTTATGGATTATATAAGTTTGAAATCATGAAATGATTATGATAAAAATGTTTAGAATGACATACGTTTATGCATGTTATTATTTTGTTTTATCCCCTGTTTAGTATACATTAAAATTTTAATTCTCATTCTTTTACACATTTTTCAATAAAATAATATTTTACATCACATCAATAACTTTTCCTTCCTTTTCAGTCACACATTCTCCATCAATCTATTATTTCACAATATATTCTTCCAAAATAATGTCGCTCAAACACACCCTTAATATATATGAATGTATGATGATTAGCCATTATATTAACACCCCAATAGCATAATGTATAATTTAATATCACTAATAAAGATAAAACATAATTGGACACTCATGTGACAGACATGACTAAAACTCATCAGACTGCTAAAAAGAGCATAGCTTGTACAGTAACGTTGAACCGTATGTCCATCATTCAGTCCTAAGATAATTAAGTGACGGACCAGACTCGTTCGTTTGTCGAACATGTGCTAGACATCTATGAGAGATGCATGGCAGTTGTGAATGCAGGACTGGAGATCATGCATATCGAGGTTAAGAGTAACCTCTTACACTCATTTTCACCTAAATGGGGAGACATGGGAATTGTGGTTATGGACGAGATGCTAGAAGTTAACCCTCCAGAGCACCCAAACATGATTGAGTTTGGCATATATTGTCTGGCCCTTTTAGATAGGTAGAGTGAGAGCCTAGAACTCTATCTGAAGCCAATAGGTGAGCAATATTGATTTGAGGTCTGATTATCATCAGTTGAAAGTGAAGCAACCAATATTTCAAGGACGGCATTTAGAACTCTCTATGGTCATTATTAGTTTACCGTAATGCCCTTTGGATTGACAAATGCTCATGTAGTATTTATGGATTTGATGAATAGAGTATTCCATTAGTATTTAGATAAATTTTTTATTGTCTTCATTGATGATATTTTGGAGTACTTAAAGAATAAGGATCAATATAAATAACAACTCAAGATAGTGTTGAAAACACTACGAATGGAGAAATTGTATGCCAAATTCAAAAAATGTGAATTTTGGCTTGATTGTATAATTTTTCTTGGTCATATAGTTATTGCACAAGTGATTGAAGTAAACCCTACTAAAGTTTAGGCAATAAACAATTGGTCGAAGATCGACGAATCTAGGTGAAATTCGTAGTTTCTTGGGACTCGACGGTTATTATCGGAGGCTCATTGAGGGATTCTCCAAAATAGTTTGGCCAATGACCCAACTAATCAAGAAGGGCGTAAAATTTCAATGGACTAAGAAGTGTAAGGAGAGCTTTCAAGAGATGAAATAGAAATTTGTTACAGTTCCAATTTTAGCTATACCAGAGAGTTCAGATGGATTCGTTATATATAGTGATGCATCCAAACTGGGTTTAGGATGTGTATTGATGTAGTTTGGGAAGGTGATCGCATACTCCTCAAGATAACTAAAACACCATGAGCAAAACTACCATACGCATGATCTAGAGTTGGCGGCAGTAGTACATGCTCTAAAGCTATGGCGTCACTGGGGAAAGTACAATATTTATACGGATCATAAGAGCTTGAAATATTTTTCACTCAAAATGATTTATTTATGAGGCAGAGAAATTGGTTAGCATAAGTTGAGGATTTTGACTGCACTATCTATTACCATCCCTGTAAGGCTAGTGTAGTCGCAGATGCTCTTAATAGGAAGACTGTTGGAAAACTAACATTTTTACCCACAATTCAAGTGCAATTGGCAAGGGAGTTTGAAAAATTGAAATTAGAAGTTGTCGTTCCACCAAGTCATGCTACCGTAATGATTGTGGCATTAAAAATTCAATCTACTCTTAGGGGTCGAATCAAGGATGCCCAAAACAATGACCAATTTTTTAGGGAAATTAAGACAGAAGTTGGTACAAGTAAAAGAAATGGTTGCAATAGCAAATGACAATGCTTTGATAATCGAGGGAAGGTTATGTATACCAAATGATGAGGGAATAAGAAAAGAGATAGTAGAATAAGCTCATTCTGCCCCGTACGCTACACATCCTGGTAGTACGAAAATGTATCGAGACATTTGTGATATATTTTGGTGGAGAAATATGAAAAAGATGATTGGTCTTTTGTTGAGAAGTGTATAGTATATCAGAAAATTAAAGCAAAACATCAAAGGCCACCATGGCCATTAAACACATTGGAAATTCCAGAGTGGAAATGTGAGCAACTAGCGATAGATTTTGTTGTATGTTTTACAAAGTCAACGAAAGGACACGATGCCATTTGGGTAATTGGTGACAGAATGATAACGTCAGCTCATTTTATTCCAGTAAGAATGAACTACAGTATGGATTGGTTTGCTCAATTATATGTTAAGGAAATTGTTAAACTACATGGAGTTCCAGCATCCATCGTCTGAGATCGAGGTCCAAGGTTTATTTTCAAATTTTGAAAGAGAATGCAAGGAGTTATGGGGACAGAGTTAAATTTCAGTACTTATTATCATCTTCAATCTGATGAACAGTTTGAAAGGACTATTCAGATCTTTAAAAACATGCTTCGGGCATGTGTTTTGGATTTTGGAGTAGGGGTGTTACATCTATCATTAGTGAATTTGCATACAATAATAGCTTCTAGGCTACTGTTGTCATTGCTCCTCATGAAGTCCTCTATGGTAGAAGGTATAGATCTCCAAAGCAGTGGGATAAAGAAAATTGAATTTTGAGTCCAGAAATTATTGCAAGGATAGTGTAAGTATTGATGAAATTAGAAATAGAATAAAGTCAGAACAAGATAGACAAAAAAAAAACTATGCAGATCGACTAAGGAAATCGATAGAATTTGAAGTTGGTGAGAAAGTGTTTCTTAAAGTTACACTAATAAAAGGAGTTCTTAGATTTGGAAAGAAGGGAAAGTTGAGACCTTGATTTATAGGTCCTTTCGAAATTCTAAGTAGAATTGGGAATGCGGCATACCGTCTAGCATTGCCACCTAGACTATCGATAGAATATAATGTGTTCCACTTGTCAATGCTTAGAAAATATGTGTATGATCTCGAGCATGTAATAAGTTACGATTCATTGGAAGTACAAAAGGATTTGACATATGAAGATGCCTCTTTGGAGATTGTCGAAAGGAAAGTACACGCATTAAGAAAATAAAGAAGTTGTCTTGGTTAATGTTCGATGAAAAAATCATGGAGTCGAAGAGGCTACTTGGGAGAAGGAAGAAGAAATAAAAGCTAACTATCCAAATCATGAATTTTTTTTTTTACTTACTATTTTCGTATGGGCCTAAATTTAATATTGGTCATTTAGCAAGTGAAATAGTCTATATGTAGCATTGTCATCACACTAAATTTCAAAAAGTTAAGGTGATAGACTTAACTCACTTATTTGTATGAAGGATTTATTTTCTTTTGTGTTTATTTTTTTAATTTATTGTAAATTTGGTTTGGATCGAATATTTAAGTATTATAGTAGTTGATGAGAGATATTAAATATTATACTCATTTTGTAGCTATATTAAATAAAATAATTTGAAATAAGAAAAAAATAATTTGAATCATTTATGCTCGATTTATTCTAATAAGAAGGAAGGTATTTTATAATATTATTTTCCTTACTATCTTGAAAGAGGCAATCCATCGTTTACTATTCATTTGTGAAGCTTTTTTTTAATCCCATTTCTACCATGTTTTTTATCTCATTTCTATCTTGTTGATTTGAATCTCTTATTACTTCTTGGGCAAGCTACCATTTACTGTTTATTCATGAAGGTTTTTTCTAGAGACAATCCACCGTTTACTTGATTAGTGTTAAAAATAAGTATTTATAAATTTGGTTAATGTTATTTTTAAATGTTTTGTACACTTTTAAAATATACAAGATAGAATTGATCTTGTTGTAATTTGAGTTTATCATAGATTATTGTTAGCACTGCAAAAAAAAAAAAAAAATTACGCATTGTGCGGACTCGGTTTTCCTTCCTATGTTTATTTATATATGTATGTCTCCATTTAGATTTTTCTTTCAATTATTACTTAACAGTTTTTCGTTTTATATCACATATAGATTTTTTTGTGTTATATGATTTTTGTTCTGGAATAAAGCTTAGTCAAGTTTCATTGCTAAAGTTTTACCGGAGCCAACGGAATACCATATTGTTAAGTATGTCAACGAGCCGAGTCGAGCCGAGCCCG
>CAIGRK010414357.1:0-11110 GCA_903798315.1 Fraxinus greggii | reverse complement strand
TTCGTTCTTGGAACCCTTCCAAGTAGATGTACAATCAAAATGCTATTTCAACACTAAATATGAACTATTTGGGTTTTTTTGGTTGCAGGACTCCAATTTTTGTCTTCATGATAGAGGCACGAATAGTTTAATAAAAATAGCAAATTATGATGAAGTATTTCTTGCAGGTTTTATTAGGTTCTTTTATTATGTAAGGATTTTATATTAATGAAGTTGATCATTAATATAGTCAGATTATATTCTTCGGCACTGTAATTATTAACTCTTATTTTTATTTAATATTTAATAAAAATAATAATAGATGCAATGTAATAAATGATAGTTTAATGAGCAACATCAACGAGTAGCTGTGAGGCAATAAATTAAAGTTTGATGACTAAAATGAAACAAACTTATAAATTAAAGTTCGATGACCAATATTAAACCACTTAATTCTTCTCCAACTGCTCCCTTATCTTATTTGGGTTCTCAAGGAGAAAAAATCTGTCAAATTTTGATTTTCTTAACTAGTGTTTTCTCTGTAGATATCTTTTTATTTCTAATGCTTAGTTTGCTGATTTGTATAGCCAAGATAGTGTTGCTTCATCTTTTTCTAATGGTAGTGTAAGAGGGAGGGAGAGATTTGGAGTGAAGACATTGAAATAGGAAAGGTTGTATCAAGAGTTGACGATGAAGATGAAGATGACGATGAAGATGGCTCTAATGGAAGAAGACACTTGGGCTCACTAAAGCCCAGTCTGCCCTTTTGGAAGAAAGCTTTAAGCAACATCAGTACTCTCAATCCTATAATTCTCTCTATATACATAAATGCAATTGCCTGATTATAATCTTTAGGTTTCTTATAAACAAAAGCAAGATTTTGCAAAGGACCTAAAGCTTAGGCCTCGACAAGTTGAGGTTTTGTTTCAGAACATGAGAGCAACGTATCATCTTCTACACATGGAATGCATTAAAAAAATTTCTCTTTTTCAATTATATGTTTGTATATCATGAAAAAAAAAAGAATAGAATCCAGTTCTAAGAAGCAAAGAAAGGATAAAGAAAATCGAATATTGACTTCAAATATAGTACAAAGTTTTTTTTTCAGGCTGTTTTAAACCATTTCTTAAAATAATTAGAATTAATCTAAGTAATCCATGATCTTTTATACAGGACAAAGCTGAAACAAACGGAAGTAGGCTACGAATTCTTGAATAAATGATGTGAAACACTAACAGAAGAAAACATGAGGCTACAAAAAGAGTTAAGATCTTAAGGCAGATTACAAGGTATCACTTATGGTTCTGGTTTGGACATCCGTGACTTACATGCTAGAAGTGTTCCAAAAAGGATTCCAAGACGTTTCTTTAGCCCAAACATGTGTTCACCAGGAGCCTATGAGAACTGTACTATCATTAAGGCATACATGTTGATTAAATCTATCAGTTAAGTGCTTTAGTTTTGTATAGAATGAAAACTTCATTATGCATTCGTAATTTAATTGTCAGGGTACATGCTAAACGTACCCATTCTTTATATACTAGGAGCTTTTATTTTGGCAATAATGATCGCAGTACTTTATTATTTTGATCATAGTGTAGGTTATAAATTGGCTGAGCTAAAAAATTCAATTTGAAGTAGTCATCTTCCTTCCATTACGACTTACTATTTTGGGATTTCTGGTATGCTAAGTTCACTTTGTTGCGTTCAACACTTCCTATCTATGATTCCATAGTTGAGTTATGATATAATCTTGATTTACCATTTGGAAAGACATTAATGTGGGGTCTTGTTGGCAATCCTCTATCAAATGGTGTCTTGTTGGCAATCCTCTATCAAATGGTGTAATCTCTCAATCCCCAATGCATACAAAATGTCTATCTACTCTCAAACATCAGATCATTTTCCTTTATGGATCGTATTCCTTGCCGCCTCCGTCTTTAATTCTTATTATCAGTTTATCATTTTTGTAGTGATGAATTTTCAATTTTATGAAGATGCTTTTTTTTTTCCCTTATTAACGATGTTTTTCTGATATAGCTACAACAATACTGCATAGGAACCCCCAGTATTTTCAATCTCTTAACTTCTTGAGGATTAGATATGTTGTTTTAAGGGGTTGGTCCCCTTGTTAGATTATATAATTAAAATATGACACAAAAATAACAATCGAAGTTCTGATCCTTAGAACTTTAAACTAATGTAATTAGGTTCCTAGTACGAACAACTTTAATCTAAACAAATAACTAGCTAAAATGTGCCAAACAGAAGTAATTAACTCTTCATTTAAGCTCCTAAAATATATACAACCTAATACAAAAGAAAACATTAAAGCATTGCTTATATTTAGTTAAGAATATATTTTTGACGAAAAGTTCAATGCAATTAATACCAAATGTTCATATGTAGAATCCAAAATATACAAAGAAAATAGAGGATAAGTGAGTTCTTTTTAACTAACTTACGACTATGTTTCATGTTTACGAATATTTTTTTCTAAAATTTAAATGTATTTATTTTCAACATTAATCAACAACGTACAACGCACGTTAACCATACTAGTAAATACTAAAAAAATGTGTCCAAAAATTGCCTTTGGATTTTCGACAAAAAATGAAATCGATCACAGCACAGAAGAGGTATGCCCATGCCCATATGCATTCGGGCCACTGCCCATTTGCACACTGGCCCTAGCGCACGCGTCGGGTTAAGCCGCGCACATGCAGGCTTCCACTTTTCTCTCTTAAGCAATTCAGTCCTCAAGAAAATTACACATCAGGTCCCCCTAACTTTGATTTTATTCAATTTGGTTCTTGAATTTTTTGTTTTCTTTCAATTCTGCCCTTGATAAATTTCATTTAATGTCCTTCACTTTTAGAACTTGTGCACTTTGTTCCCAAAATTCACATGTTGTATGCTTTTGGTCCTTTTCTTCTTCCTTTGCCTTATTCTCTTTCAATTGTGGATTTTTGACCTAGATAAGCCATAATTACATAATTATGAGTAAAAATTTGCTCATTTATTCGATATTAAACTTATTTAGGCATCCAATAAGTATGTGAAAATACACTTATCACTATGCCTTAAACTATTACACATTCCTTTAATACTCACTTCTTTTTAACCAAAAATTAGCACTTTTGAATTCGGCGTACAACTATTTTTTTTATAGGATCTTCAATAACATTAAGTGTACCATAACTTTTCTCTTCTCTTTTGGAATCAACCAAGATGTCATCAATAAAACTTATCAAAAAAATTATAAATCACTTGGTTTCTGAGGTCCATGAAAACTGCTACGACAAATGTTAAGCCAAATGGCATATTCAGAATTCATAATGTCTATAGAATGCTTTCTTCATGACGTAATTTGCTTTTGACTTGAATCGATAACACTTTGATCCTAAACAAATATAGTGTAAAATGAATCAATAGAGATAATTTATGAGAACTACCGATAAAATGCATAAACTTCAATAGATAACTTCAAAAGTGCATAAACTTCCATGCATAACTTTGAATAAAAATGCATAAACTGTAATGCATAATCTCGAGTCGAACATCAAGCTTTAAATATAACTTTAACTTGTGTACGTTAGGATCATTGGTGAGGAGTTGGCCGTTGCCTTGCTTGAAGAGGGAAGATCATTAATTTAGTCTTTTTGAAAATATTTAGTCTAAAAAAGGTTTAGCCTTTACTCTGATATCATTTTGTATCTTAATCCTGATGGTTAACTACTTATTAATCAGTAAGGCTTCATAGGGTTGTCAACAACATCCTAAGTTTAAAAAGTAGATGAGGAAAACTCATGAGCTTAGCTAAACTTAAAAACAATTGTCATAGTAATTTCTTTTTAACCTTGATAAGTGTATTTATCTGGGCTTCTAAACTTGATTATTATTGCTAATCGAGCAAATATCTAAATAATTTAGCTTAAATATGTCAGTTATAGATAAAACCTCAACTCGGATGCATGTGGTGCAATGAAAAACAATTTGAAGTTTAGTTTGAGTTGATTCGAAAAAATTGATGATCAATGAGATTGCATGTGATCAATATGAAGCATTAGTAGAGCAACCTGAAGAGATTCACAAGTTTTGGAAGTTAAATCCAACTTTAAAAAATTTAGACTCAATTACGAACTTCTAAAACTTTCATTGGGTCAATTGTGGATGACACAGATCAAATTATAAAGATTGAAATGTGAAGGACTCATAGTGCAAATAAAAAAGGACTTGACCTGGACAAAAGAGAAGATTCAGGGACTAACAATAAAGATGGGCAAAGATTGAGGCTTGCAAATGCAAGCCTTGATGGTTGCGATTGCAAAGCCCATTGAATGGATTCTAGTAGGCTAAATCTCGTCTGTGCGATAGTGGACCATTTGTCTATGTGACCACACACGCCATTCGAGCAAGGATTATATTTTCTGTATTTGATTCAACCTCTTCATTGATTGATCTAGTTTTTGGGGGTTCTTAATTCATCTACAATCAAAGGGAGAAGGTTAGATAGAGGCTCTTGAGTAACAAATTGATAATTTTTACAAAGAGGAGAGCAAAAGAAGAAGCCTAGGAGAAGTAGCCACATTCTTTACAAGACTTGAAGAAGCTTTTGATGCAAAACACTCACTCCATCCCAAATATGTTGTTTCTTGGATTTGAAGAAAAGAGGAAGATATTCAAGGATATTAATCAAGAACAATTGAAGGGATTCAAGATTGCTTTCATCTTTTTCCCAATCTTTAATTTTGGATGATGTTGTATATGTTGAAAATTTATTTAATCATGCACAGCGAAATTTAAACAAAATTTCAATTCCCACTAAAGATCTTCTTTGTACTTAGATAGAAACTGTGATAGGAATTATACCTTTTATAAATTCTGCGAACTCCTTTGCTGATCTTGGAACACGAACGATCACGATTTGCAATCCACAACTGTCCAATTATCCAGTCTCCAATGAAAATCCACAAAGGGAACAAGAATGAAAGGATTATGTTTTCTCTTTTCTTATGCTAGCAAGATAATGAATTGTGTTCTATTTTTTTCTAAATGCTAATGACTTGTTAATATAAGTTCAATTGAGCTTGACTCGTCTCTTAAACTTAACCCGATCCAATATTTAATTAAATATGATGCATGAAATAATTAATCGAACTAATTAATTTAGACCTATTAACAAGCAACTCAATTAATTAATTCTCCAACACTTATTCATTATTTAATTGGTAAATCTCATTCTTCTGATTCTACTTTTGTGTGTGACCCATTATGTTTCCTATCACGATACCTAACGACGTTAATTATTATTTTAATCTAATCAAAATCGATAAATTAAAACACCCCTTTTAATTTATCGCTTAATTCACATTCGTCGTCCCAGATTGACATCTAGCAATGTGTCGACAATACATGTGACGGAANTATGTTTCCTATCACGATACCTAACGACGTGAATTATTATTTTAATCTAATCAAAATCGATAAATTAAATTAAAATACCCCTTTTAATTTGTCACCAATTCATACCTGTCATCCCAAATTGACATCTAACAATGTATCAAAGCAGTACATGTGATGAGAGATGTCACGTGTTATGACAAAATCAAACTTGTTTGTTTACCATGAAAATATAATCATTTCGTCAATATGATCCGATCAATTACGAGATATGGATATGAAATAATCTCAATTATCGATTATATCTTTCATCTCATTATTAAGTTAATGTAAATCGAAAACTCATTTTCGACTTATGAATACACATTGGCCAATGATTTCGTTATCAACTTAAATGAATGAAACATAGATCATAATCTCTTACTATCTAAGAGTTACTAATCCTCTATTGATTATTCACAACCTTCATATGATTCTTGACATATTCGAACGATGTCATATTAGCGGTCCTTGACATAACAACATCCATCATTACCAAAGTATGATTGTCCTCATCTAGTTGAATGACCAATTCCACTAGCCAACGTTATAGATTAACCATTGATACTCAGATAGTTGTCCACGAGGAACTTCAACAACAGGTCTCCAATATTTTGTTTTATAACAAAACGTCCACATGTTCAAGTAACAAATGTCACACGTGATAGTCTATCCATAATAATGATATTCGTATCTCGTTATTATTTACAATTACGAATGATTTAAGATTCATTCATATGTAATTTGTATCTCACAATTACAACATCTTGTGATTAACAAATCACCAAAATTTGTATCTACAGATTCTATTATTTAATTTATTAGAATATTAATTCAATTAAATAATAAATATGTCATAAATGAAATGCATCAGTTATATATTAAAAGTGTTTATGTCCAAAGTTAATTGAACTTAGGGCATAACACTTATAATATCGATCCAAATTTGCATTAATATGATACTCAACTAGTTGTATATATGTTAGAATAACGCTGAACCATGTATTATGATGTTCTGTTATTTATTTCCATGGCATTTAAATTTGTACTTGGTTTAGAATGTTTGTTATGATCTTAATGCTTTTCAATTAATTGACAACCACTTGATTAGATGTGTGATTTGTATTGTCATTTGGGAGAAGAAATACAAAATATAGCACATGGTAATAATCACAAGAGAATTTTCTTAACTTTATCAAGATGAAAATAAAAATTCGATACCAAAATGAGGAAAGGGACAGTTGCCTTGACATTTATATGCGAAAAGATGACATAAATAGACATTATAAGCATGCATATAAAATGTAACTTCCAACTTAACGTCAAAATGAAGATTAATGTTTGTTGGGGTCCAAACTCGCTCAAGAGTTCTGGCCACCATAATTAGAAAAAGTAGACCTCCAAGTCAACCTTTCAAGTACAAATAAATCAGATCGCCACCATGCCTTTGTCATCCATAAGACATAAGTATTGTTTACTGTCACACGTGTTCCCTAGATAAATCATCACCTCCTACATGAATATCCCCAAAGCATCACGTGGCAACAATGATGGTGGCACCTTACCCCCAGCAAATCACGAGCCTGTTATGATTGCCTATCACCCTGACATCATCATTACCTGTTTAAGCCAGCCTCAACACCTAATCAGAAGCCTTGGTACTCATTTAGAGATCAATAGTAGATGGGACTTTGGGTGGACAAGTTGCTTGTTTCGGAGCTTATAAATAGGGTGTTAAATGGTCCCCCAAATGACCAATTACAAACACTTGAATCAATACAATTATTTTCTTTTTGTTACATTCAAGCAAATTATCTCTTCCAAATTATCAATAGTTTGGTGCTCGAAGTAGGACCTTGTAGAAAATAGCCCACATATCCCATAAAAATTTCAGAAAATCGACTATATATTCTACCTAAGTACAATCATGAGCCACAGTTCAGCCTCCAGAAATCATTCCTATATCAATCTCCATGAAACCAGTATCCCAAAAAATTTCCAAAGAAGACTCACTACCATGAAGGGGGCCATAGAACGTTTAAGAATGATGTACAAAGAATATAACAGAAACAGGCTACTACCGCTTCGACTGTCGAAACTGAGGTGGAATCCCCAACACATGCAGAACAAATGACAAGAAAAATAGGGTACATGTTTGATAGGCTAGGTATGCAATGTTCACTACCACCAAGAAGTGAACAACCAAGCCTTGTCCAAAAAGAATCCATGAATTAGACAAGTAATGAGCCAGAGATAAGCCAATTAAGGAAGCACATAGCTAACTTGGAGGTCAGGCACAAAGGAACGATGGAAGAATACTTCACCAACCATCACTCTTCCTTCAAGGAAGATATACTTGCTGAACTCCTACCTGAAAAATTGAAAATACCCCAACTCACTAGATATGAAGGAAAAAGGAACCCCTTAACCACCTCGACAAATGCATCTCGTGGATGAAATTGTAGGATGCATCCCTTTGGCTTTAGGGGATAAGGTTCAAAGATGGTTCAAAAAATTGCACTAGAGGTCGGTCAAAAACTAGACAAACCTGGTTACAAAGTTCCTAGCTCAGTTCATGGGCTCAAACCGAGAACCATACCTAAGGAATGTTTAGTAAGCATCAAGCGATGTTGAAGTGAATAGCTCAAAAGTTACCTTAACATGTTTAACAAGCAAACTATAGATGTAAAATAATCTCAGATAACATAGATCTTATGGCAGCTCTATTCTGTGTGAGGCCTAGAAAAAAAAATTGGTGGTTTGTACATGAAATGGACCTAAAACCTATCATAAGTTCCTAAACCAAGCTAAAAATCAGATATGTATAAAAGAGGTGACCTTAGATCAAGGAGGAGGAAAGATTTAGCTCAACCACAAAGCTCAGTCTAAAGACAAGAGGGTGGACAGAAGGCCCATGCCCAAATGAAAGAAAGAAATGTGAAGTGGAATGACCTCGCACATACCCAAAAAGGTTTCAATAGTACCATTCCTTGAATACGTCCTTAGAGAGAGTCCTCATGCAAGTAAGGGACAACGAGGTCTTAAGCAGACCTCCTCCCTTGAAGAATAACATGAAAGGGGGTCCAATCAAAATAAGTACTGTTGGTATCATAGTACGACTGAACATAACACAAATGAATGTCGGGATTTGAAAGAGCAAGTGGAGGCCCTAATCAAGCTAGGTTAACTGTGAGAATTTATAGCTAAACCAGGGAAAGCAACTTAAATATCCCCTATTTAGCCATCTCAGTTTAACGGGCAAGTGAACTCACAGCCAGCTCTCCTAGGTCCACAAGCAAGGAATTTTCAACCTAGGGTTGAATTATGGATGCTAATAAGCAAAAACCAATGCACAAAAGGATCAAGACGAGAGCATCACAAACAAGCTAGAGGTGTACGTGTTTGATGGAATTATGAGGTAGGATGTCAGAAATCCAACCTCGTAGTAAGATAGTGTTCTGAATGGTTTTGATTTTCAGAAAAAAATTCATAGAATATAACAGAATCAAAGTGACGCCTTCATAATCACCATGCCCGTCGCTGGAATCAATGTATACCTGACTCCAGTAGATAACGAGAGTTTCGTCCATTTCTTATACTTTAAAACTTTGGAACGAATGGGAATTCCAAAATTATATCTACAGACTTATCCCAAAAGACTACAAGGCTTTACGAGCAACCACATTGACGAGCGAGGTTAGATCATTCTTATTTTTCAACTGGAAAACAAACCCTACCAGGAGTACATTGCTGATTTTATAGTATTCGACACACCATCTAACTACAATGCAATTTTGGAGAGACGTAAACTGTACGAATTGAAGGCGACACTTTAATTTACCAATATTTTATGAAGTTTCCTATCGCATGCGGAGTGAGCATTATACGAGGAGACCAAGCTGAGGCTAGTTTCGGCAATTTTGATCTACCTAGGCCAGGAATAAACATGTTCCAAGAAAGGTAGATCTATAGATCTAGAGTAGCTTGGTTGAAAACACCTATTTTTATCGAATTGACTAAAATAGGTATCACAAACAAACATCGTAAAATACTTGAAGATAATCACTTGTCCTTTGATGAAAATGGAGGTAGACTCACACCCTTACCCGTGTGTTTTAGTGTTTGCCCTACCTATCATCGGGGTAAGCATTCCAAAAGCATTGGTTGACACGAGAAGTTCCCTCAATATCCTTTATGTCAGTACCCTCAAATGGATAGAAATCCCATTTCATTTTTTACATAGATATTCAAACCCAATTTTGGGGTTAAGATGGGGCATTGAGGATGCCTAAGGGAAAAATCAAACTCATTGTGGAGGTTGGTAAAATCCTTCGAAAGGCTAAAGTCACCATTGAGTTTATAGTATTGGACTCCACCTCGCCACATGACGACATCATGGGACAGCCTCTAATCTTTGACCTAAGAGAAATTATCTTAATATATCATTATTCGATCAAATTTCCAACTCTTTATGGCGTAGAAAAAATCAAATGCAATAAAGGGCCGTGGAAAAATGCTTTATGGTGCATTAACCTGCTAAGCAGAGAGCTCAGACCACTTCTACCTACACGGAGTAAACATGACCTACGTTGCAAATCTCGACCATAGTCCATTGGATCCTAGGATCAAAGTTAACAACAAAGGGACGGAACCTACGGATGAATTAGATAAGTTTTAGGCCAATTCGGACCACCACCAAAGGAGCTCCGAATGGGACACAAGCTACGAGAACCACTCCGATCTGAACTCATGGAATTTCTCAAAGAAAACTTGGACATATTTGCTTGAAGCCATAAAGCTATGGAAGGAATCAACCCAAAATTGCATATAATAAGCTCAATATCAATCCTTCAACTTGACCTAAGCAGCAACGGCGAAAATTGGTCAATGCCAAAAGATACGAGGTCTTACACAAAGAAGTTGAAAAGTTACTCAGTAATGGATTCATTAAAGAGACGGTTTATCCCAAATAGGTCAACAATCCAGTGCTAGAGAAGAAAAATAATGGGGACTGGAGGGAGTGCATAGACTTACTGACCTCAAAAAAGTATGCCTTAAGGTAAGCTTCTCCCTCCCAAGGATAGATCAAATTGGTTGATGCTACGACAAGACATAAGTTGTTCAGTTTCATGGATACTTATTTCGGTCATAATCAAATTCCGATGTATAAGCCGAACCAAGAGCATACCTCATTCATAACTAAGTGATGTCTGTATTGTCATGAGATGATGCTATTTTGTCTCAAAAATGTTGGAACTGCATATCATCTTGTCAACACCATGTTCACTCAATAGATAGACAAGACCACGAAAGTTTACATCGATAATATCCTAATAAAAATCATCGCTGCTGAAGATCACATACAACATTTGTCAAAAATGTTTGAAATGCTTAGAAAGTATAAAATGAAGCTCAACCTCCTCAAGTTTGCCTTCAAGTTAAGTTTCGATAAATTTTTGGGTTACATGGTAAATATTGGGAGATCGAACCCAATCCAAAAAAAGATATAGGCAATTATTGAAATAAAAACACCTACTCGAGCTAAGGAATCTAAATCGCCACTTGAAGAATTGTAGCTCTAAGTAGATTTGTCTCCAGATCAACTGATGGTTGCAAGCCTTTTTTTGACACACTTCTGGAAGGAAAGAAATTTAAGTGGACCCATGAATGTCATGAAGCCTTTGAGGAG
>CAIGRK010414286.1:0-21349 GCA_903798315.1 Fraxinus greggii | reverse complement strand
ATTCCAAAATACGTTCTTCCTAAACAATGTGGCTCGAACACATCATAAGTTTCATTATTTTAACTTTCTAAAATAGATAATGTGTATGACTTTTTACACTTGAAAAGTCAAACCTACTCTCTATTTGTATTTTATCATGATTGTATTAAATCAGATTACAAGTTTAAGTTTTCCACAACTTGGGCCTATTCTCTTTACCATTTTCAAGTCGTTTTCTGTTTTCGATTTTTCAAAATAGTATTTTCCATTTTCGAAAACGCGTTTTTGAAAATAAGTTAAAAATTTGCAAAGAAACCCAAAACGACAAATTGGTTGTTTTGGGTGTTTTCAGTTATAATCAAATCAAAAATTTCAAAATGCGTTTTGTGTATTTTAAAAACAATTTTTCAAAATGCCAAAAAGAATACATTTTCAACAATCTAAAAAATTTGTCATTTTGGGTATTTTCAGTTATAATCAAGTCAAAATTTTCAAAATGCGTTTTGGGTGTTTTTGAAACAATTTTTCAAAATGCTAAAAAGAAAATATTTTCAATAATCTCAAAATGGACACTTTAAAATTCAAAACACAAAGAGAATAACTCCTAAGTTATTCATATTTTTTTGAATATTTTAGACAATTAAAATTATATATTAATCAAAGCTGAGGGAAAAATAATAAATGATTGCTAAGAAATGAGCAAAAAATAAAGTATGGAGTGTGTTAAAAATTTCTCTTTATAAATATAAAGATTCTATAATGATTGATGTGCTCTTAAGTTGTAAGGTTTTTCTCCAAAAACTGTTCCAGTATTTGGCTTTCCAACACCACTTGTTCTTCCTTGTTTCAACTATATTGTTATGCTGGACTAGATATGATTAAGATTAAGTAAATTGTTTGTTCATTGTGTCTAATTTAGTGTATTAAACATGTCGTAATAAATGTTTTATACTAATCAACTCGGAAACGAATAATATTCTTTTTTTTTTTGTCGACTTACCATTTTACATGAATAATAGAAATTAAATTAAATTAAATTGAACTGAATATAAATTAATAAACTGAACTAAATTATATTATTCTTACGAATGTATTTTAGTTTTTAATAGTTGTTGACCTCATTTTTTACGCCAACAGAATCACGACCATCGCTTTTTCACGTAGACAATCCATGTCACATTGAAACACATCTTTAGGAGGCAAATGTTGTTGGTCAAGAAAAGGGTTCGACGACTGTCTACACTCCGACGGCCAAGTTAACGGTTGGACGAAGGAGAAAATGAGTGTAAGAGAGGGAAGAAGAGATTTGGTTATGGTTAGAAAGAATATTACATTGATTGTGAATAGACTCACCAATATATAGGAGAGAAATGGAAATGGGCCAACCAGGGAAGACGCGATTGCTTGATTAATAAGTCCAATTCAATTGAATAATTGATGCTAAGTCGGCCAATATGAGAATCTCTTCATCACACACGTCACATAATTCATAGATATAACAATAATTATTTGAAAAAGGATAATGTGGACGGACGATTCTCTTGGATTGTGTTTGAATTGGTGTCCAAAAATCCGATTAGAAAATTGTTGAAATTTTACTAGAAAATTTTTATTAATCGGGCACATTTAGTTTACCATGTCCTGTAATAGTTTTTCAGTGAATGCTTACTTTAGAAAATCACATTATTCATGATCGATGATAAAGTTTGTCCTTTATTTTTAAAAGTTTTTAGAATAATATGAGACGTTCAATATTCTTGTTTTGGTTATCAAATTTTGTAACTTTATTTTTCGTTTGAACTTGATAAGATCCATATATGTAGAGCTCAATAAAACTGATACTATATTTTTGATAAGTAACTCAACTTTCTCGAGTTCTTATTTTGGGGTCGAATGTAGTTTTCTACATATCATTATGATGCATTTTCAAAAGAATGATGTTATTCATCATTCGCGATGATCGTCATCAGTTTAGTTGACATGAATTAATTAATTGTTCAATAGAGGATCAAGGGGTCGTGAGCCACCTAAATTGACGTTGTGAATAATGCTGTTATTTTCAAAAGTAGTCGATAATTAAATTAATACTCGCAATTGGTCTCATTTATCAAGATGTCTAGAATTGGTAGGTGAAATCTAGCTTTGATTTGTACCAACGTAAAAAGACAAAGTGGTCATTTGGACTTGGATGGTCATTTGGAACTATTTACCTTTTTAATAGTAGATATCAAATTGAATAACAATTTCAACCTAACTTATTTGCTAGTTCATTAATACGAGCGTTTTGAAAAGTATATAGTTGAATAAAGGGTACCAATACCAGAGGTAATAATGTCAATTCTTGAGATCATATTCTATATTTTAATTGTAGTATGAATAAAGATTAAAAAACACGAATTAACCACTATCATTTCCATGATACAAAATAATACGTAATGAATAAAGAGTGATGAATCTCTCTTGGCTCTCCTCTCTCTAAGTTTTAGAAGTTTTCATCCACCCTTTTCGTACATATATAATATTCTAGTGTCTGCCATTCCATTTACGGTTGAGATGAGTGTACATACGTGAATAATTAAATTAAAGAAAGAAAAAAAAAATGAAACTCACACCAACTTACATTGAATAATATTTGGGTTAGGTCGATCCATATGTACAATTCATTTATTTTAAACGAAATCATCTACTTCGAAATTGCGACTTAAATTTCTATACTATATGATACAACTTGTAAAGCAAAAAAATTGAATCTTGTTAAATCAAGATTTCAGACTCGTCGATCGTAACAGACACATCTAAATATGAATGGACAACCGTATATCATGACAGCATACACAATTTCAACAAACATAAATTTACATTTGCAAACAAACGTATAAAATAATTGAAACAAAAGAATACAAATCCATTATTTTACCCTCGATATGATGAAAGGAGAAGATTGCCCTAACATACCCAACAAGTGGAGAAACAAGATGCCTAGAGAAGAGTAAACTACCTTGACAAGTGCCTAGCCAGATTTGTTTCACTACAAGACTCTAGTACTATTCTTTGAATATTTCCAGGAGCTTCTATGGTACCTTCGATCATGCTCAAAAGGCTATATAAGCACAAGTAGGATATCATCTTTAAATAAATAATTCTCTACACTTCATTAACAAAAGATCGGTTGCTCCTAAATTTATTGAGATTGTTGTTATCCTCATAAGAACACCAGAAGAATGTCTCCTCGTGAATCTTAAAATCATAGTAAAAATGCAATACTTGTGAAAGAATTTATTATAACTTGATGAAATACACCAAACGTGGCCAATTTTAACATTGTAAGTCTGGATCTCGCCGAACTTATCAAGAATTTCTGCTATATTCTTGTTGTACGGTCCTAAAAGAGGTATGAAACTTCTAGTTTCGGAATTTTTTTTTCTATAGTTGGGGAGAGGAGGGGGAGGGAGTTTGTTATGATTTTGCATTGAATTGGCGTTGATCCATTTTCTTCACAAGTTTCAAGATTTTCAAGAATTGATTTTCTATAGTTGGGGAGAGGAGGGAGTTTATTATGATTTCGCATTGAACTAGAGACTAGGCCAAGGTTTTCAGTTTGATGTTTTGTAACTTTGTAGTTGGAATATGAACACATTTCTCGCTCAAAATAAAGGAACTCGATACAAACCTGAGAGAGCATCTTGAACATGAATAATCCAAAAACAAATTTGTCTAACTTATTAAAGTTTTTGATGATTTGGTGATTCATTTTTAATATCGATACTTTAACATGACTTATCACGATGAAAATGTGAACCGGTAAGCTAGGCCTTAATCCAGTGGTAAAAGGAAAATTGCTCAACTCTCACCAAGGAACTGTGGACTACTTGTTCAATTTTGTATTGGACTCATACAAGGGAAAAATGAAGAGCTTCATAGTGGTTTTGTGGGACTGAGGGCAAGCTATACCTGTAGTCATTTTACTGTTCAAATCTTTTAATTTTCTCAACCACTCAAGCTTGAACTTGGTCCACATCCAGGCCTTAGCAACAATCGTTGCCATGACTTGTCAAACAATCTCCTCAGCATGAACTCTCTACTATTAATTGTACTAACAAATTGGATCCACCTCTAATTTTAGGACATAAAGCTTTACGAAAGCTACAATCAATCGCATTGATGATTCTCAATTATTTTAATCTTCTTTCAAACCCAAGCACCACACGTTGACTGTGAATCGGCTACCTTCTGAGCCGCCTCCACAAATCATGACCCCAACTTAAATCAAAATCTAATATCAAAATCCAATTATAATAAAAATTGATGAAATTTATTAAATTGATTAGGAAATATTTACTAATTGGGAACATGTAAGTTTACCTATCTAGTGATAGTTTTGTATTGAATGGTATTGTTACACAAAAAAATTAAATAATATGCTTATTTAGATAGAATAATATTGCTATCCAATTATCATTTAGATGGAAATGAGTCCTCTAATTCGTTTTTCAATAACTTAACCCCTGTTCGATGACCATTATTTTGAGAAAATGGAGTTTTGAACAGTAATTTTTGCAGGGAATATATGGTTAAAAAAAAAAAAAATTTGCATGCAAGATATTTTACGTAAATGTTGATTGAAAATGAATATGATAATTAAAAATTATGGAATAATGATTGTAATTGGACAATGAATTAAGGAGTAACTATAACCTAGATTAATGATAATCATCATCGATGATAAATAGATTACTTTTTAAAATATATATCATCTTCCCTCTTAAAATCATATTTCAACTCTTCCGAAACTTTAAACTCTTCACATCCAAATTATTCCCAATTCATAACTGCAAGTACAACCAAGAGAATGAGAAGGAAGGCTAATGGGTTTTCAAATTTTTTGAAAGTTCAAGGGATACCAAAGCAGACGAGCACAAGTCATTGAAGAACTACAAAACTTAGTTGACTTGAATATACATTTACAGATATTATCAGGAGAATGATCATGATCCAATGTACATGACAAGCAAGAAATTCAATGGAGGCAAACCTCTCGTATTAACCTAAGGCCCTGTTTGATGTGTAAAATTTTCCATGGAAGTTGAAAAATATTTTTTATTTTCCACATTTTTAGCTATTTGATAGCCAAAATTTTCTAAGCAATTGATTTTCCAACTTTGCCTCATTTTCCAGCTTTTCCTTGAATTTGATTTCTCACCTATTTGGTGATTTTATTTTTATTTTTTGGCAATGGAAATAAATTCTATCCCCAATTGTAAAAAAAAAAAAATCCGATAATTTCCATTTAAAACAAAGCCACACGAACACCAAAAGATCCAAAATTTCAATATTTTCCACATGGAAAATTATAATAATCAAACATAATTAATTAACAATTTCCAGGAAAACAATTCTAGACAATTCGATTCCCTAGAATTCATTTTCTTTTCACTCAAATTTCACTCTTGCAATCAAACGGACCCTAAGGTTATTTATGCCTCTAGTTTCAAGGAGGCATCAATGGAATCAACAGTGGTATTCTGCTGTGCCCAAAGTTGTGCATATCTTCCAGACTTCGATAGGAGAACCTCATGTGGTCCTTGTTCTACGACTTTCCCGTTCTCCAAAACTATAATCTGTATAACTTAAATCGTTAAAATAAACCTTAGCCAATTGGAAAATGGGCCCCCTGTTCTAGGAAAAAAACATGAATATGTGTATTAAGTACATAAAATTTCCATAGGCCCGTGTAGGAAATGTCATGAAAATGTGTCTGAAAATACAACTACTGCTTAAATTATCTTTGGAAATATTATTGTTTTTGATATACCAACATATCATGGATAAAGAGCCAAAGATACAGCCTTGCATCAAGATAATTCAATGCAACTTTATAGGATAAATTCCGGAGCACTCTTTAGTACGTAGCTTTTCTTTTTACTTCTTTCAAGTTAAGGAGAGGTATAGGGAAGGGAAGACATGCTGAGGGCAGTAAAAATGCAAAGAAAGTAATATGAATTTATAACACGGAAAGGAGGGAGGCTACAGGGACGCACCATAGTGTAATCCATTAGGTATTAGGTAACTGTGTTTTCATAGAAACAAGACACAGGATCAGGATAAAATCTATAACAATGGACTCAACAGGCGATATGGATATTCAATACATAGTATGCGTACCTCATCACACTGCATTGCAGTTGTAAGCCTATGAGCAATAAAGATTGACGTTCGATCATTTGCAAGAGATTTCAATGCATTCAAGATCTCTGCTTCTGTTGTGCTATCAAGGGCACTAGTAGCTTCATCATAGAACCTAAAAGCACAAATGTGAATTGATTTGTAGACACATTTCAAGAAAAATAATAGTTTTTCACTCTAAGAATGTCTAACAAAGAAATTCTTAGCATGATGCAACCACTAGTTCGAGTAAGCCCCTGAAACATATACTAAATTTATGACAAAAAGAAAAGTTTGTTTCCTTATTTCCTTATCTATTTGTTCTCTAGAATTACATGTGCAAACATGAAACATGCATCTAGTTAATCGTGAACATAAGTTCCGTAACACAAGAAAAACACTAGTACTCGAATCGAGATTGACCGAATTAAAGAATATTGACAAATTTGTTATTTAAAAATGATTGTTCAATAAATGTTAGCTCTAAAGGATGTTCCTCAAAGATGAGCATAGAAATCACAGCAGAGAAAATGCTTTAGACAAGTCAAGCAATCAAAAGAAATATGTATATGACAGGAAGGCAACAAAATACAAAGAGCTAGATAATTCTCCTGCACCATCACTAAAAATAAGAACTCTGAATGTATGGTTACAAGAAAAGAAATATGTTTCAGATCATGTTGATGGAAGCACCAGCTATACACACTCTAATGAGAAGACAACTACGACGGAAAATGCATGAATGGCTACCATTACTTGTAATGGACAAGCATGTCAAACAACAAAAGCATCAAGCAAATTTCTAATCTGATGATATATGACTAATTCTTGATCAATTCCTTTAATAAATTCAAATAATGAACTCCTCTCCAAATTTTGCCTTCTATTTGAGGCCAAATTTTTAGATTCAACATTTAGAGGGACCAAACCATTTTCATATTCATTATTTGCCAACTCAATTCTTGTTCTCCAAACTACAGACAATTTATGTACGAAAATGAAAAGAATGGTCATGTCGTGTGTAATCCGTTTACAGTAATGACATCAATTGAAAAATTAATTGGTCAGAGAAGTCAAAAATACTTACAGTATAGGAGGTGCTTTCAAGAATGCACGTGCTAGTGCTAATCGTTGGTTTTCACCGCCACTTAACTGCAGAAGAGGAAAAGAGGCATATAATTTCCCTCTGCAATTAGCTCCAAATAATACGCAAGTCAGTCATATAGGCTAACTACTTGAACTATTTATTCCAATTTAAATGGCTTCTCGTATCACTGACCACATAACCGGTGCACGATCTACAGAGACCATACAACTTTTGATGATATAACATATTTCTCTTTCAAAACTGCAACTTAGAAACCAGTTGTAGTGGTAAAATATAATTACTTCTACAAATACAATAATCTGGCTAGATGACTATACAAAAGAAGAAAAGAACAAGATTTAATGGACAAAAATCAGGACAATGCAACTTTGTATTAGACCCTATAAAAAGAGGAAGAACTTGTATATCCAGCAAACCTACTACGTATTAGACCCTATAAAAAGAGGAAGAACTTGTATATCCAGCAAACCTACTACCTACATGTATAGATAGGTCTTCAGACGATCACAAAATACGGTTTCATTAAGTCGGTAGTAAGGTGGAGAGGAAAAATTAAAATCCCACCTTAAGTCCTCTTTCCCCCACCACAGTTGAATAATTCTCCGGGAACTTCATGATAGTATCGTGAATTGAGGCCATCCGAGCTGCATCATACACCTAATATAAGACATCAAATACTAATGTTATCAAGTGTTCGAATTGTCAAGCTGAGAAAGAAAAGTGATTTAACAAATAACACCTCCTCCTTTGTTGCTGAAAGACGACCATAATGAATGTTGTGATATATAGTGTCATTAAATAGTACCTTGCAGCAAAGCAAAAGTATATATCATGACTCATAAGGTCTTACATGCCTAAGAATATAGAGAAACAAATAATGAAGCGAATCCCTTGTACAACTACAAACTCACAGTATCTTGTGGAACAACACCAATAGACTTCCTAAGGCTTTCAAGTGTTACTGCCAGGATATCTTGACCATCTATATTTATCTGTCAATCTCAAGCTGCTACTAGCATTCAACACAGAAAAATAAGAGCAATAAGATCGAAATGTAACAAAAAAGTAACTAAGATTCAAACTTGGTGCTGTTTATACAACATACGTTTTATGGAATATAAAGCAGAAGAGATTCCCCTTCATTTTCTTTTTCCTAATAACTTCAATTGAAGAGGAATAGCATTATGATTAGTTTTAGCTAAACATGAAAACTATCAATGACCAAAGTAAAGGAGATAAAGCTACAGAAACAGAAGGACAATGGAAATCAGAAGAAATAGTGGCTTATAATAGACTTCTACACCGAACAACTACACCCATGAGTTATATATAAGGTTCAGCAAAATTGAAGTTTCTACTCTTACATTTCCAGTATGGACGTCAAAAAACCTGAAGAGCAATCTCAAAATGGTCGACTTGCCTGCACATTTATCCAATCAGCTTCTTTTGCAAATGTAACGGCAACAAAGAAGGATAGTTGAGCACAAAAAATGTAAAAATTTAGAAGACGGATGATAATATTATAGTTTCCCCCAAATAACAACTGCAAATATCCCATTGCAAAACTCTCTTACTCTGTCTTCAGAAGAAACATGTCTAAAGATTTATCTAAAATGCATTAGTTAATTTAAACTGAACCATATCTGGTCAGTATTAAAAAGTTAAATTAAGTATTAGTTATCGAACTCCGTAAACTTTATGCAATCTTCTATCGCAATCAATATTTTCAGCATATGTTTAGATACTAAGTCTAAAGCAGTTCAACCAAGGTGAATATTCAATTAAATGAAAGGGAAAACAAATCTCATGGAAGGGACCTTTTCAACGTTATACATCTGGATTTGGATCTCCTAGATAATATAATTTTACCATACAAGTCCCCTTCTTTTCTTTATAACTTGTTACAGTTAAAGGACAGATCTCATGTGACCATGTCTAGGAGTCCAGTGACAACATTTAGTAGCAGTGCAAGTAGTCTTGACAGCTTCTGGTAATTGATAATCAATTGATACCTGCTAATTAAAATAACAAAGATACTTTATCCAGTTTAGTAGGAAATAAAATCATGAAAACAAGCCTTAAGGGAGGTAACCATAGTCAACTACTCAAAATGAAAGATAGAGCTAGTGATGTCAAAAATAATTTCTATGACACAAACTTTACCATTGCCACTGGTTCCAACAATAGCAACGCTTTTCCCAGCTGGAATAAAAAATGATATCCCATCAAGAATCTTCCTTGCTGATAGATAACTACATAAGGAGAACAAAAAATGGGCATCAAAGAAGAATCTTGTATAGATCTTCTAAATCACATATAAAGAAGCTCCGGGTTTTATGCAAATCGTTTTGACAATTTCAACTTATTTGAATCAGACACAAAAAGGAACCTGTGTGTGGACATGACTGCAAAGACGGATATTTCAGTTCTTTAAAGTTCTTTTATCCAAGACACTTGCAAATAATAGGATCACACGAAGCAATTACAAAAATTGGAGACTGGACCATAGTCATCCATTCAAGTGGAAATGCGAAGAAAATTGTATAAACACACGACAGGTGTCTTTCCAAATTGTACAATATACACAAAAATCACTGTACATGGGTAAACATGTAAAGATGAAATTATCAAGATGTAGTGCAGAAAGAATGATCCATCAAGTACAATATGAAGTGCTGACGAAAAGTAATTTAGTCATAGATTGCATGCGTAATGCCAGGGAAAAATGCAAATGCAAGACCAAATGAGATTATATTTTGAAATCCTGTGATATAATGGGCCTGTAGATGGGGCAAATGTCGCATGCATGTCTACACTATCCCGATCTCTATTTCTTCCTGTAAAAATAGTTTTCCTTTCTCTTTGTCCAATAACTTCCTTTTTAGGAGGAATTTCAAAGGTGGTCCCAATCTAGGACCTTTTTAGTAAGTTGATCCAACACTTGAAAACAGAGCATTTTGGTCATCAAACTCTCAATATTGTGGCACTAGTCCCAATGGATGAAAATCATCGGTTTGACAATTAAAATGGTATGCACAAAGAATGTGGGGGCACTATTGTGAGGATAAAATTGGTCGAACACAAATACTTAAATAAGTAAAAGAGTAGAAAGAAAATAAAAAGAAAAACAGTCATCCTCTCCAAACATGTATCCTAGCCCCTCACACCCCAACCCCTCCCCATGGTTTGCACCCCCAAGATTTGCTTTCTTTTATTTTTTTCTTTCCTTTATTTTTCTATCACTCCTCTTATTAATTTATTTTGTTTTAACCCAAAATAACAGTGTAATTGTCTTGTTAAAAAAATAATAATAAATAAATAAAAATTGACTTTTTAATGGTCAAATGGATAGTTTCCATCCATCGAGAAAACTTGATTAAAATAATGGGAAGTTGAGCATTAAAATGTACCATTTTAAAGTTGGAGGACCAACATACTATAGAGGCCATAGGATGAGAACCCCATGCAATTTTCCCTTCTTTTCATTTACAAGAATTTTCACCAGCTAACATAATTTGTTTTATAGCACACACTCTTATTTCCTAGTCCCACTCAACAGCCCTAAACAGATGGCTGTCAGCTAGAGTTTTGAGCATGATGACTCAAAAGATCCCCGTATTGTTCCACTGTTTACAAGTTGTCATCGTTCCACAGTTAAATACCAACCCGAGAATTTATGGTGCACCTGAAGTGGACATTGTCAAACTGAATGCCACCGCCATCTAACTTCAAAGACTTGGCACCATCTGCATCCGTAATATCAGCCTTCTCCTGAAGATGTCAATCAAAAACACATAATGGTAAGAACCATAAGAAAAGAATTACAAAGTTTGAGAAGACTCGGGCTCTCTAATCTTTCAATGTTACTCATAGAAACAAATTAACACAAAAGTGTGGTCAAAAAATTTTAATTCACAAATCACATTTTCCCGAACCATACATATTAGTTAAAAATAAATTTCAACAGTAAGTCATATTTGCAAATGCATAATTTGACACCTTAGATATATAATTGAACTTCTCAAATCCATAATGTTGATAGAAAAATCTAAAGAGAGAAAACGAAAAGGCAAGAAACTAAGGACTCTTTATAGACCATTATCTCCTCATTGAAGCTAGTTTATCTAAGTAAAACCTCCAAAGTCAACCGCCACACTCTCTATTCCTTTTTAGTGTACTTCCTCTCCTATAGGCGGTGATGCTTCTCATTTCCTCTAATCAACTTTTCCTGCTCATTAACACCCACTAGTACTATTTGCTACAAACCTTCGTGAAACCTGGTAAGTGCATTCTAAATTGATGAGAATTTACCCTCCATTCCTTCTTCATTTCCACTAAAAGTTGAAAGCATTCAATTTCATGAGAATTTAAATTCTTGACTTTGTGAAGTCATACATAATACAATAAGAAATCAAAAGGCCACATGATTCATAAATCAAAATTACTTTGCAAGTAGTTTCATCTCTGTTCGTATTCTTTATCCTTTGATTACGAAATCCAGGACAAGGTTTAGATCGCCCTAGTAGTCGGAGATACTCGTGTTACACATTTTTTTTCTGATTAGAAAACCACTTAACGGATCTAATACGCCTAACTTGCATCAGATTCTACATTTGTCTTTTTCTCATTTTCCCTTACTTTCTTATTAAGTACTTACAAGTTAAGCTTCCAGTCCAAAATTTTAGCCTTCCCAAACCTCCTGTATAAGAATTTAAACATCATATCTCCCATACTTATAAGCCGGAAAAAGTACTACTCAAACCATTTCTACGTAAGATTTGTTCATTAAAGACATTTCCAGGAAGAAAAGTAATCAGATAAGGACTTCAACCAAAATCCAAGAAAGAGATTTGAGTGTGATGGCTCTCTTTTCCTCTCTTGCAGTTTGTGGGAACATTTCACCTTATTGATCTACTCACTGCTCAAGCCACTAATTCAGGGCGATATATATAGAGAACACTAATCTTAAGATGATTGAGCTCCGAATTTATAAACTGAAATGCAAGGAAATCCTGGAAATGAGAGGATGATACCTCTAACAACTGGAACAAGGATTTCATGTCGACCAAACTTTGAACTGTTTCCCGATAAACACTTCAAAGGAAGTTGAGTGGAAGAGACAGCTGAAAAAGTAGACCATTTACCATGACCTACAGGAGAAAAAGTTAAGGCAACAATATCTCAATCATGCTGACAGTAGAAGTTCATTTTTCTTTCTGGATTTGATAATATGTAAACCAAAAGAGTAAGAAGATTGAAGTTTTACCAAGACACCAACAGTCATATAGCCATTCATAATCCCCTGGGAACACAAGACCATAGCTGCAGAGAGTGCTATGCTAAATATCAAATTCTGGCCAAAGTTCAAATAGGCAAGGCTTCGTTGAGTTTGTAAGGCAGCATCTTCATATCCTGAAACATATTATATTGCCTCTAATTAATTTCAATCCACTCTATTAGACTTGCAAAGAATAGAGTAGGGAGGAGACGTGATAAAAAATTCATCACTGCTCCAAAAGCACTACAAGCAAGCAATTGATCACAAATCATTTTTAAGCTACTGTCAGACCCCCAGAACCATTGCAAAATGTGATCTGACTATAATATTGAGTGCATTTTTCAGACCAAGCTGTTTTGAAGATCAGATCTGCTCAAATGAAATATTTTACAACAAAAGAGAGATCCAACTGCATCAATCCCCAGTTCTCGAGGTGATCAAATTATTCCAATGGCTACCATCCAGCCATGCATGGCAAGCTTAATTAAATATAGAATTTAAACATAAAGAATTGCAATACTGTCAAAGAGATCAGAGTTTGCAAAATACTACGAGAATGATTTCTAAAACTCCACCCATTGATCCTAGGCCCTCTCCAACTTGTTAAAAATCCAATGACAACTTCAAAAGCACCTCCTTATCCCAACAAAAAAAATACATTGTTTTGATTGTTGTGGACAACCTGTCAATTGAGAATAAGTTCACTTGTTACTTACATGTAAAAGATAAGTTTAATCATATATAGGAAAACTTCTCTAAATCTCAAAAAACTTACTTTTCAAAAATTCATCATATTTATCAGCTTCAAAAGCCTCATTGTTGAAATATTTCACAGTCTGAAAAGAAAATATACAACATAAACATTAATTTGACAAGTTACCAATACTGCATCAAAATTCGAAAGCATTCCCATACGAAAACAATTATGAAATCACCTCATAGTTAATTAACGAGTCAATTGCCCTTGTGTTAGCATCATTATCAGCTTTGTTCATCTCCTTCCTAAACTTCGTTCTCCACTAAAAAGGGGGGAAAAAAAGAAAGAAAAAATGGAAAGTAATGCCTTGTGTTGAAAAATATCGGTAAAATAACACCCGTCTTGGTGAAAAATATATAGAAAAACAACAAACAGAAACAGCCACCGAAGAACTCACAGGAGAAGGGAAATAATAATTTTTGGAATAATCAGAGAAGAACAGGAAAGATACATAGAGAACACTACATTCTTCGGGAAAAAATCAGAACTTTCCTTTTCAAAGAAATAATGGATGAGAAACATCATTGGAGGCATAGAAGAAGGAAAAATACCTGTGTCACTGTCAATGTGAAAATTATATATGCAGCCACAGATAGTGATGTAATCCATGCAAATGGTGCTCCAAATTTATATGCAAGAATACCGGACACCATTGATATCTGAAAGAACATTAAAGCAGTTAAGATCGTAATTAGAAAATGAAAGCAATAATACCATTGAAATTTTTTGTATTGCCAAAAGAAATAAACATAGATGCACGAGTAAGAAACAAAAGGCCACGAACGCAAACCATACCTCTAATATAGTTGGTACAACATTGAAGACCGTGGATGAAAGTATAAAATTAATAGCACGGCTACCACGATCAATTATTCGATTAAGAGCACCCGTTTCACGAGTGCAAATAGAAAGAAAGATGTTGAAAATGAAGAGTAGCCATATACTTGAACTCTTGATCCTTAAACAATATTCTGGGGCTATTGCAAGCATCATGTGCTGTATTCTGATTTAAATGCTCTGCACGAAATCTTCTCATGTTGTAAATAAGCCGTAAAAAGCAAGAGACGGAGACATTTGATCATAAGATGGTCTGCTTTGCCTATTAGGACCCACTGACTGAAGGCATAACCCTCAGTTACAGTACAGAAAGGGGGAAAAAACACACTCTGAAAAAGGGGGAGAAATTTAACAAAGACGAGAAGAGGTAAAGAAAGTATGCAATCAAATTTTAGTTTCTTTTACATGCTATTGAAGGAATCAATGTGCACCACAGGGAATCCAGAAACATTTTTAAGAAATACCTAAGGTGAAATTGTAGGTCGAGCTCATGCAGATGTGAAAAAACCTGCATAAGATGGAGTCAGTTATGTTAGAATGAAAAAGAATTCAGGATGCAACATTTTTTAAAGTGTACGCTGAATATTTGTTACTTGAAATAACATGGTGAATAGAAATTTTTGTTTAACCATATATACTTAACTCTTTCCACACGGGAATAACGTGAATGTTTTAACTTCAACATTAGCCAACACCAGAATCAGCTCACACATGATAAATCAGTTAAGCTAACAGGCAAGTATTTTCTCCATTAATTTCCCACTCAAGTCAACACTAGACATTACTCATTGCTTGCCAATCTTTAGTTGACATCATGGAAATACCAAACTTGATTTTTTTAAACCACTGACGAATCCAACCTATCATAAAAGAGAAGAAAGGGCTGATATGTCTCTAGCTTAAGCAAACACTTACTCCAATCAAAGGAATTTTAAAATATCACTGGAAAACTCGTCCTACACAGTATGGTGCCATTTCTGCTAGCTTGAGATGATATTTACCATAATATCTTGTGTGCGCTTCTGCAGCACCACTCAAAGGTTAATGAAATTAGATGTTCATGAAAAAAGCCAGATTTATTTCATAATTTTCTGTCTTCCTTGTTTAGAAGATGGTTATACATCAAGCAAACAGGTTGAACAATATATACAGCAAGCATGCTATTCGTTACTGAAAGCCAAAAAGCATAAGAAAGATAGTGTATTCTGCCCTTACCCATATGCAAAGTTTTCACTACTAATTTATATTCATTCCCCACTAAAAAACGAAAGGAGCATGAACAAATGAATGCTCTTGGTGTTCTGTAACAGCAATGACCTCCATTTTTCGCTTTTGTCACACTCATCTGAAAATAATTATTTAATCTCACTTAAAATAAGCTGTTCGTACAGAAGACCGTAAGGATAATGGTGATCACTGAGCATGGCGTCAAAATAAAAGGAAATCAGAAATTTATCATTATGCACTATTTGTTCCTTAACAGTATATAATTCATGAACACAGATTGAACATGAGGGAAAAAAGTGGAGTAATTTCATTATGTACCTTCCGGGAAACCTGCCTAATCGTGCGCAATGCCACCTTAGAGAACACCGCAGTTCGCAATTCTAAAATCAATCAAAGTGTATTAACCACCATAATAATAACATTAGAGTCCCCCAGCTTTTTTCATACTATAGAACAGGGGAAAACCTATAAACAGGGGAAAGAAGTTAAAATTTACCATTGAAAGCAGAAGCCCCTGAACGTGCTATCCCATAGCCAATCAGAACAGCAGCCAGGCTAACAAAAAGTGCTAAAACAGTTGAATTAGCAGCAGTAAACTCGGCCAGAGCACTGGCATTGGCTGTTGCGGTTGTCAACCAATCAACAGCAAGCTTAAACAAGAATGGCACCTGAACATTCAACACCTACACACAGCTCCCAAAAAAAAAAAGAACATGTACACTGTGATTACATCTGTAATAACATGAACGCAAAAATAGTATTTTATTATTACTTTTGCACCAACTAAGAGGCCCAATGCAGCAATGACGCGGAGTCTAAACTCGAGATTATCCTTAATCCATAGATATTTTGCAAGAGTTCCGATGATTTTAGTATCTGGGAGTTGGTCTCCTGAAGCTTCAGTTTTCTTCAACGACCTCGTAGGCGCTTCCTTCGGTGCTGGCTTTGCTCCTGTGGAAAACAACGCATAGCCATCTGATACCGAACCCTGTTCACCAAGAATTACACAGCAAAAGAGAGAAAGAAAAACGAAACAGCAAAATTAACCAAAATACTGTAAAACGTATTTAAATATTAATTAAAATAAATTGAACAAAAAGGGAATGTGTACAGACGGTGTTCGGAGTTGTTTTGGAGGGGGAATTCGATAGAAAGGCATTGATACGGAGTAAAGACGGCTTCTTTCGGCCGGAGCTCCATAGGGTGCGTACAGTGGACAGATTCCTAGTACCAGTAACGGTTAAATTTTGCTTGAATTCAAAGCCAATGCAAGATGGATTTAATAATTTAGAAGAATGTGTTATCGAATAACGATTCAAACAGCGAGCAGGAATGGAATTATTCAGAATCTTCAAACATCTGGATGCAGTTGTTGCCTGCATCTTCAATGCATTGAAGAAAACTCGAGGTCAATCACTGTACATTCGGCCAGGTGTTTGAGAAAATGCTGGACCGAAATAGACGACTTTTTCTGGAACGCAAACTGGAGAAAATTTTACGACAAAATGTCGACGGAGATAACGAGATAGTGTCGTGTAAAGGAGTATCAAAATCGAAATGCCACGGTTTCTGATTCTGGACGGTATTGCGGCGCATATTTATCCTATTTGCCAGTGCTCATCTTACTTTACATAAATTATGAAAAATTATTGAAGTAGGGGTGTGTTTGAGCCAAGTTATGTTGGAAGAATGAATTTTGGAATAGTATATTGATGGAGGATGTGTGATTGAAAAAAAATGGAAAAGTTATTGATGTAATAGAAAATATTATTTTATTGAAAATGTGTGGTTGAAAATGAGTAGAAGAATGAGAATAAAAATTTTAATATGTACCAAACATGGCTTAAATCTGATTTTTAACAACGTCCAAACGTGGTATTGAGATAGAGATGTCAAAATAAATGTCGAGGTCACATGGTTATTCGTGTGCAGTGTATATACTTAACCCGGTTAGTTCATCTTCGACGTTCAAGATGAGTAACGAGTTTATCATTTTCAACATGAATTGAGATTGATTTGTCGTTAGGAATGATCGATCCAAAATGACTGGCATATTCTGACATTCCTCAGTAACCAATACACTAAAATCCACGTGAAATATGAATTTGTCTTTCTTGATGAGCACATCCTCGATCATACGTCGTTGATAATTGATAAATGTATCAACAAGTTGCAAAGACATTATAGTTGTTTTTACTGCTCCAAAATCAAGTCTCTTATGGAACTAAAGGACATTAAATTATTTCAACTGAATCTTTTAACTTTGGAGGGACTTTGTTGAGCAAACTTTCTTTTCTTGAACAACTATCTCCTTCATAAACTTCATAGATATAGTGGGGTTTGAGCCAACACTACAGATAATGGTGCCTTTACCTCTGAATTTTGAGAACTGTTCTCTTTATATTCATCAATTGCTGACTCAGATTGTTTAGATTGATCTTTATCTGACTTCTATGCTTGTTTTCCTTGTACAATCGACCTGTTAACATGGATTCTGTCAACTAAATTCCACTTCTGGTAGTTTTAGCTTGCGCTCTCTTCATCTGCGTATTTTCGAAGCCTATGAGGGAACCAAATTGGAGGTACATATGTTTTTATCTTGAATAGTTGCTTTAGTATATGGGTTGTCAAAAATCTCAATCTCATGAATATTAATGGCATTCACTTGCTCTCATAGAATGATTTCAATACTCCCAATGTGCCATGTGTTCTCTCTTACAAATTGCAAGGCACTCTCAGTCTCTTTTCTTGATAGAGGCATGCTAATTTTGATAAAAAATTTCACCCTGTTTTATTGGTTTTTTGTACATAATGTTGACACATTTCCTTCAAACTTTGTCTTCTCTCATGTTGAGATATGCATTGATCATTATAAAGCTCATCTTTGAAAAAAGTAATATCATTACAAACACATCCAGAGGCCTAACAACCTCAATACTTGAGAAGAAAGAGAGCGTTAAAAAGAGACTTCATTGCTAAAATGATTCGAGGATATTCGGCCTTGACAATTATCTTTTTTCTATCTAAGGTAAATAAACTACCCCGACTGCATAATTAGAATATTGGATACGACTCGACAACATAATTATCAAGATTTTAATTTCTTTTTCATCGTTAATATTGTCCATTCAATATGTCATAAAGATTAAGATTGGAAATTCGACCGTCCCTATGCTTGCCCCAGACAAGGGAAAAACATGCTCTCATCATTTTCCTGTTATTCCAATATTCGAATATGAAAGGAACATTAACTTACACAGGTGAGGAAATATATCTTCCTCTTCCCAAGCCTCACAATGTCCAAATCCATAAGCCTTGCTGATGATGGCAAGGGTGACGGAGTTGACAGGTCAATTGACTTGGGGATGTCGAGATTGACACTCCAGGAAGTGCCAGCAACTGCTCACTTGATTTTACTCTCTCAATATGCTCGGTTATACATGCTAAAATAATGATAGAACTATTTCGGCTGAGTTCTCGACAGATCATCATCATGGTGAGAGCTTGACACGGGTCGAAGGTGTCCTTACCAATTCATTATGATGAATGGATGAACGTGCAACAGAGAGTCTTTGCTGTAGATCCTCAATTTCCCTCCCTTGATACTCGAGATTTTCTTCTTCGTGAACTCTCTCTCCCAATTGCAGGTACAAAACTGCATGCAGAGATAAGTAAATAGATTATGGGTACTACCAATAAGAAGAATGATAAGAGAGTAAACCAAAGGAATTTTTAAACTAAAAATGAAAAGGTGGGAATAATCGAGATTTTTAACCTGCCTATGGCAGGCACAAATCTTTTGCAAACTATCATAAGATGCTTCTGAGCTTCTCCAAATGATTCTTCGTCAATTACTCCAAGCTTGACTTGTCGCACAATTTAGTGGGAACTTTTCCATTTGGTTTTCTATCTTCTTAAGCATTCTAATCAATGTCCAAGGCAACANAGGTGGGAATAATCGAGATTTTTAACCTGCCTATGGCAGGCACAAATCTTTTGCAAACTATCATAAGATGCTTCTGAGCTTCTCCAAATGATTCTTCGTCAATTACTCCAAGCTTTACTTGTCGCACAATTTAGTGGGAACTTTTCCATTTGGTTTTCTATCTTCTTAAGCATTCTAATCAATGTCCAAGGCAACAACACATACCGAGAAACTTGATAATTCATTTTTCTCACAAGTGGGCTGCACTTATTCATCACCATCTATATGTTTCGCTCGGGGCATGTTAGGTACGCAACATTTAATAGTATAAGATACTACAAGAATACAGTAGACACATTTTTAACTTGCTTCTCTTTTTTAATACCATTCGGTTTTGTCTAACCTACCTAACTAAACAAATCAAGGAATTAGATATGTCAATGATGCTATCACAATTTTGAGTAAAGAGAGAACATGGGTAAGTATGGGTGGCAAAAGGGTCGAGCAGCTCGTCGGCTCATCAAAGCTCAGCCCATAGATGGTTCGGGCTCATACTCGAGCTAGAGCCGAATCGGGGGTTTGTCTAGGCTCATCAGCTCACGAGCTCGACCCTTGAGCATAATCCGGCTCGTTAATAGAGCTCGTAGGTAGATGGACCGTGCCGGCTCGGCTTAGCCAATTGCCTCCACTATGGGTAAGTATCATTTGAACAATAAATAGCAGCAACAATACAAGAACACGGTGAAACCCATTAATGATCTATAATTGTAGTCGGCCATCACCCATAGCTCCTCCGCCATCGCTTCCACCAGTGGTTTATCAGTGTTCTCCTCCATGCTCCGGTGGTTTTACTAGCCAAATTTTTGCATATAGTAAAAATACGAGTTTAGTCGGATTGATCACTAAACTTTAAAATAAAAATATTTTAGAGTGGCCATTGAAATTTAAAACGTACTCTATCGCTCATCATATTTCATAAGTCACTGAATTTTAACAAGTTGCAGTGTCGCCATATGTTATTAGTTGCTGAATTTATATTTTCGTCAAACTTTACTCATTGAACTTTGAAATATTTGCAAGTGGTCACTAAATTTCGTAATGTTTTCAAGTAAAGTTAATTTTTTATGAGATTAGACCTATATCAAGAAAATAAAATTAAATAAATATCAACCAGATAATGAGATTCTCAATTTAAAACGAGAATATTGATATTGGTGAAGAAAATATAATTTCTTTGGCCACCATGTTTAAGAAGAAAGAAAATGTTAGCTTCAAATTGATATAAGTTTTAATTTAGATCATACTCTTTCTCTATGTAGAGAAAAAAAAATTAAAAAAAAAATATTTCTTTATTTCGATTCAAATCGTAGACCCAAATTAAGAAAATAAAAAATTAAATCTCAAATAAGCATTGAAATTTTCAATTTAGAGTCAATAATATTAATCAAGAGTAACAAAATATAATTTTTAGGGTTGCCGCAAGATAATTCAAGAGAACAAAAGGGCCTTTCGTGTATGGTATTTAATACTTTTAAAATTTTCAATTTTTGAATAGTTGGATTCAATGAGTAAAATTCAATTACCATTCGAAAACATTTCGAAGTTCAATGAGTAAATCGTAACGCATGTATAACTTCAGTGAATAATGAAATATGGTAAGTGAGTGATTGATGCAACATGTTAAATTTCTGTGACCACTCTAAAGCATTTTTAAAGTTCAGAGGAGTGTCCTCAATTGAAATTGTGATGGATTTTAAAAATCTTTCTAAATTTAAGTGTTTTCAATTGAGATTTTAATGGATTTTAATGAATTCATTAAAATTTAGGTTATCCAAATAAAATTTTAATGAAATCCTTCAAAATTTTAGGCATAGATAACTGATAGATTTATAAAGATTTTATTAATTGATAGATTTTAAAATATTTGGATGGATTTCAAGTATAAAAATACATATAACCAAATATTTGAAGTTTCACCATATTTAATGAAATCTTATGAAATTTGTTAAAATCTATTCAAATCCACGAAATTCATTATGATTTATAATCTTTTAAAATCCACCAAATTCTTAATTA
>CAIGRK010414193.1:0-12939 GCA_903798315.1 Fraxinus greggii | reverse complement strand
TCATACCCAAAAAGAGACAAAAAGCCGGAAAAATCGACACTACAATATGTAAGAACCCTATTCTTAATAAAATTTAAGATTAATTGTCTCTGCAAAATCAACCAAGATTTTGTCTATGAGAGAGTGAGAGAGAGAGAGAGATATTACCAAATTGAACTATTGAGGTGTGTGTGTGGGAATTCTGGGATGAGTGGCAGTGGGTATCTTCAATACAAAATTTTTCATTTAAGCATCTAAACTTTATATTACCCTATCTTTATATTTACGCTTAACTTCAACGCGTATAAATTACAATCAAAGTTTATTCTCAATTTTTTATAAGAATTACATAATTTTTTTTTCCTTTTCTTTTTAAATACCAAAAAGATAATCTTCACGAATATTTATTACGAGTCAATATGTCAATTAGCATAGCGCTAATTTCATGTGACAACACACTTTATTTTTTCAATAAAATAATTTAGCTATATTTCTTTCTACACGAGGGCTTTTAAGTAGTTTAAGTGTTTGCCGAAAGATGAACTCAGTCACTCGAAGTAATGTATCTGTCCCGATGTTGAATTCATGAAGTATAAATTGCCAATGTATTACAGTTTTTTTGGCGGTCGACAAAAAGGCAAGTTTCTTTTGTTAATTTTTCTCCTTTAATGGAATAAATCCCACGAGTTCTTTAATTTTAATTTTAATGTTTTTTTTATGTAAACCAATTCAGACAAAACAACGCATAAATTCCAAATTTAACTTGGGAATTGTCTAAAAAATTTCATAGTTCACTAAGCAAATTAAATTAATATTAACTAGTTTATACGTATATTGCCCAATGTAACCGTACTGACGATATCTATTTGTCGAACATTAGACATGTTTAGAATTTTAAAATTGTGTGCTGAAAAAAAATTGTTATTCGTATGAACCATGCTACAGTGTCAGAATAATTGACATAATATTACATGACACCATCATTTGACTATTTAAAATACAGTCATTTTTTTTTATCAAATCACCTTTCGTCACCTAGGATTTTGAGACTACTTCTGACATTATTCTTCTAGCAAAGTGGTTTAACCATATTCTTTTTTCTCGATTTGCATTCGTTAAAACAGCTTGGTCTCGATTTGGAATTTTTCCAAATCGTATTAACGATTTTGTTGAAAAATAGATCAAAATTGTCCAAATCAAACAGTTTATGCCGTTACTTTGGATTGTGACAAGTATTCTTTTTTTGGTTTTTGAAGTTATTTATTTATTTTTATTTGTGTGTACAGGAAAAAAAAAATGTGTTTTGGGTCCGCCCCTGGGTGCACCGGAGTTTATGGGGAGAAGGTTTGGGTGATTTTTCCTTTTTTTTATACCCAGGTATCTCAGATTAGCCAGACTATATCCTGGACCTCTAGCCACCGACCCCTCAGCGACTCGAGGATATAAATCGCGGGATACACCCTTATTGGCTCCCAGGTTCCCGCACCGCTTATACTCCTGACCCCAAGAGAGCTCTTCTCACTGCCTTTCAGTTATTGTTTTGCCTTCGAGAAAATTCCCCCTTCTAAGACTTGTGCCTTCCAGGAATCGAACTCTCCACCCTGGGGTTGCAAGCCCAAAAATGCAATTATTCCACCAACTCGGATGTGCCCCGGGGCAGGTTTGGGTGATTTTTGACTTTGGGGAAATGGGATTGCGAAGGGCTTTGTTTTCTATTTCAGCCTTTTTTAAAAAATAAAATAAAATTATTTCCACATCAGCCGTCCTATAACAATTATGTGAACCGTTTTCTTACATATAGCATTATTGTACTTTATTGATCGCTCATACTTATTTCTCGATTTTTAAATAAATTCTGTGTGCTATTTTTAAAAAATGATTTTGTGAGCATTTAAATAGAGGAAAATTGATCTCAACTCTCGACGGTGGCAAACACCCAACTCTCAAACCAACCACCAAGTACAATAATAATATCTCAGTCCCATATGAAATTTGCAAAAGATCTTTTCTTTACTGGGTAATACAATGGATTTCCTTATATATGTTTACTAAAATATCGATTAGGGCTGCTTATACTCCGACCTTGTATTTTTCTAATTTATTAAACTTGTATATGTTTAAGAGAAAATAAACACAACTCATATCAACATGTGACTATATTAATTTGGGGGTATATGATCATCAAAAATATTGTCGAGGTTCATTGGTTATAGTTCTGTAAATAATTTTAACAACGACGATTCAGATTAACTTCGATCATTGATTTCTAAAGCCAGTATCTTCAATGATATTGTTACAAATCATCAGCGGTGCTTCTAATTGTGAAATGAGAAATTGTTAGTTATCAACAAAAGATTTTTTTTTTAAAAAAAAAAATTTGTGGTTATTTTTAATAAATTAGTGACGAAATATTTTTGTTGGCAACTTAAGCTCTCTCTCTCTCTCTCTCTCTCTCTCTCTCTCTCCCCCAATAATGTTATCGGCAATTATTATCTGTTATGAAATTTATGTCGATAAATGTTATTTTTATTATTTTAGTACTTTATTTGTAAATGACAATTTCATTGATAAATTAAATACGTCGATTTTTTTTAAAAAAAATTGTATTACTAAGTTAAAATCCAATTGTTATCTTAAATTATATTTCTCACAAATTTTTGAAGGGAATGTTTATTTTTTCATTTTATTCATTTATTTAATGACAAATTTTTTATCGATGAATTAAATTTATTAAGATATTTTATGCAAATATACAACGTTGAAGGGTATCCATAAAATGTTGGGTGGAAGCAACATCATAGTTTTAGCTACTGTCTGGTGATATAAATTAAGATTTTAATTTAAGTCAAAATCAACGATTAATTTTAATCACATATTACACGTGATTCATGATTTTTCAACAACACATTTTATCAACTTTATTAAAATATACTAAAAACTTGATTTTAATCCCTAGCAAATAGGGGCTTAACCGTCCAACTACCGGCCCTTATGTCCACACTTACATTCAATAAATAACGTGGGGTTATTTTGGTTGGAATGTTTGGTACGGATCAAATTGAAATTGTATTGAAACTTGAGAGACCTACTATAGCAAAAGCTCCAAAAGCCATTAAGCAATAACCACCACAAAAGCGCCTGACTATCAGTCGTTGTGGGCTTTAGCTGGTGGAAGATGGCTTCGGCTTTCGCTTTGGCTCCGCCACCAGTTTTCTCATTACGACCGACAAATTTGGCAAAATCAAGGCGGCGTTGCCGATGCAGCTCTACAGTCTCGAGGACTGACGACTCGCCATCTTCCCCTCCCACCACCACCTCCTCCACCTGCCGCCCTGCTGTCATTCTTCCAGTTACTTTCCTCCTCCTCCTCCTCCTTCTCTCTCTCTCTCTCTCTCTCTCTGTTTATATATATATGCTGAATGTTCATCACAATGGTGCTGAAAATGCAGTTGCATCAATCATTAATTTGCTTGGAATTTTTCATGGCCAATATTTATCTAACAAGGTTTAATTTTTAATTTTTTTCCCCATTGTAGACTTGTACCAATATGAAGTTATATGTTCTTTTGATTCTGAATATTAAATAAATCTGACATTAAAAAGTCTGTGGGGGCGGGGATATGAAACAGAAAAATTAAACCCACACTGATGCATGAAATCCACTAATCATGGCCAGTCCCATTTGCTTAGCCACAGGCTTATTGGGGGACAAAATTCTTGGCTCTTCCTTGCTCGAAATTTTTGGATTTTTCTTGCGTCATTTGGAATCTATGGGCTTTCCTGAGATCATTTGCATCAGTTCTCTGAAGTTTGCAGCATCAGTCTTGATGATCTCTGGTGCAAGTACATGAATTATGGGAATTGTTGACATAACTTTCTATATTGTTTGTGTATACTTGTGAATGGCTAGAGATGATGGAGTTGAGTTTGGAACACAATCCTGTTTCGCCATCACCTTTTCCAATTATGTGCATCTTTTGGTTTGAATATTGAATAAATAGTCTAATGCATCAATCAAAATAGTTCTTGAAGACTTGTATCCAATTTAGTCCTAAGTTAGCAAAATTCCTTGCCGGGTATTTCTTTTAATGGATCTAAAAAATACCATGTTGGCACCAGGGTTTGTCCATGTAGGTGAGTCAGAGCTTAAATATCAGGTCCAAAGGTGTACATGGTTTTTAGCTTTTTATTACATACTTTTTAGTTATTAGAATACACAAAAAATGCAACATATAGACATTATTTACAGTAGGCAACCTATTTTTTGCAGGGGTTAGGAAACAACACAAATGACTATCAGAAGTTGACTCTTTTCCTGAAAGAATATGGGGTTCCTACTGTAGTTGCAAAGGTTTCAAGAATTGATTGGTTGAGAAATGCTGCTGGCTTGGTGGACCCAAATTATTGGCAAGGCACTCTGCGCCCTCGGCCGGTTCTTGACTGGTAATAATTGTAGTCATCATTGTGGTGGTCATTTATGTACCTCAGTTATCGATTCGAAGTTTTCATATTATTTGCAATTTTTGTCAGGTATCTTAAGGTGGTCGATGAGGCGGTGAATGAAGCAAAGGAATTAGCTCAAGGTTTTTGTAATCTAGTTACAACAGTTATACAAGTTTTCTTTTAATTTGATATATGTTATTATTATTATTTTTTTTTTTTTGATATGAAATGATGAAAATTTGGTTGGTTATCGAGTTATTATGCCCAAATTCAAGTTGAGTCCTTAAATACCGTTGCTTTATGGATAAGTGAACCTGAATTTATCTACACGTGATAGATCTATCAAATGCCGGTTGCATTTTGTGCATTGTTAATGACTTCTTAGCTTATTTCTCCATTTATTTAATGGGACTTGTTGACTTTTAACTGCCTTATTTCTTATTCCAGATTGATATTTTCGTTTTATAGTGAGAATAATTCTTCATTTATTTCTTATTTCCTTAACTGATGCCTTCAAAAATATTGTTTCAATAAGAGAATCATTTCTGCTTGCTGCATCAAGCATTTGATGCCACAACAGGGAAAGATAGCATTAAAATCTAGTAAATATTGTGGCCTAGTGTTTCCAATATTATAATTCTAATTTCTAAGTAATTGCCTTATGAAATCCTCTGTATTCAAGAGGAAATGTTAGATTACCTATATCATGCTGTTGTAGGGGGAACTAGAATTGACTTATTGAATCCTCTATATAGACTAGATATCTCTTGTTATTCTGATAGTGAGGCACTTCCCATCATAGGTGCAAACATATCTTTGGTTGGGCACTCAGCAGGAGGATGGCTGGCACGTGTGTACTTACAAGAATTCGAGCCATCAGATATTTCCTTGCTATTGACTTTAGGAACCCCACATCTGTAAGTATCATTCCATAAGTACTTCTTCCCTTCATTTTTTTTTTCCCACTTCTACATCTGTTCTTTCATGTGCTCATTAGATTATTCTTAGTTAAACTTATTTATGGTTTACGAATTGTTTTTTGTTTGCAAGTGTATAACCTTCCAATGTTTTCCTTGTCAGTCCCCCACCAAAAGGTGTATCAGGAGTGATAGATCAAACAAGAGGGCTCTTGAATTATGTTGAACAGCATTGTGCAAAAGCTGTTTATACTCCCGAACTAAGATATGTTTGCATAGCAGGAAGGTATACTTATAGAAAACTCTTTGCTATCAGTGAAAATGAGCTACTGATATCACTTACTAGTGGTTGGATCATAGAAGAAAAAAGATTACATAACATTCCTATAAAATATTCTCAATAAGATGACAATTTTTTTTTTTTGCGTTGGACGACCAACTTGAGCACTTTTTTGCAACATATAGTTATTTTAGCATCTAGCATATGGATATTTAGTGGATAAAAACAGTAGGTATGGAGTCTTAGAAGATGACTGTAAAGCCTACGTGGTCTTAGCTCAGAATCTGCACATCGTCAACATATAACCATTTACTGATTATCATTGATAGTTGTTAATACTAAATGGGATGCAACTTGCCAAGTTTGAGAAAAAGGAGTTAATGACACCCAAACTCTGGCATATTTTTAATATTTATATTGCAGTATTTTCTAATTGGGTAAATAGCACATAAGTCCCCACTTTTCACTGTTATTGTGGAAAACGTCGTTACCTTTCGTTTTTTGGTATTTTCACGCTTATTTCCACCTTTCATTGCGCAAAAGGTCTTTTTCATCAATTTTCTCAATTAAAAATTGTGAAATGATGAATATACCCTCTTTTTTTAAATAAAAACAAAAAGAAAAAGAAAAACTAATTGCAACCATAATCCCAAAATTTTTTAAAAAATGCAAATGAGTCCCCAAATAAATTATTAAAAAGGTAATGAACACATAAGGTCCCTATCTTTCATTATTATAGCGGAAAACGTCCATACTTTTTATTTATTTTTTTGACATTTCACCCTTAATTGTACATTTAATTGCTCAAATCATCATTTCTATTCATTTTCATCTAATTTCTCGATAAAGAGTTGTGAAATGATGAATATACACTCCTAATTTTAAAAAAATTAATTTTTTTTAATGTCTAATTTTTTAGTAATTTATTTGGGATTCGTTAACAATTTTTAAATTTTTTAATAAATTTAATTGGGACTTGTTTTCACTTTTGAAAAAAAAAAGAATTTAATTTCTAATTTTTTAATAATTTATTTGAGATTCGTTTGTACTTTTTAAAAAAATTTGAAACTATAGTTACAATTAATTATTTAGCTTTTTATTTAAATATGAGAGTATATTCATCGTTTCACGGCTCTTTATTGAGAAATCGAATGAAAATGGATATAAATGATGGTTTATATGTGTAATTAAGGGTCCGTTTGAGTCATATTATTATATAATGAGAATGAAATATATAGCCGTTATTGAGCCCCGCACAAGAGATAGAAATTCAAAATTGATGGTTTGATGTGATTGATAACGGTCATACTTTTCATTTTTATGGATGAAGTACGAGAAACAAACAGGGACTAAGGATGAAAATGTCAAAAAAAAAAAAAGAAAGATATGGACTTTTTATCAATGATAGTGAAAGGTAGGGACATCATGTGCTAATTACCCTTTTAATAATTTATTTATGATTCATTTGCGCTTTTAAAAAAAATTAGTACTATGGTTGCAATTATTTTTTTTTCCTTTTTGTTTTATTTAAAGATAGGGGTATATTCGTTATTTCACAATTTTTAATTGAGAAAATGGATGAAAATGATATTTGAGCAATGAAAGGTGGAAATAAGGGTTAAAATGCCAAAAAAATGAAAGGAATGACGTTTTCTAGTGAAAGGTGCGGACATTATGTGCTAATTAACCTATAAAGGGAGATAGGATAAGGAAGGCAAGAGGAATGCTATTGAGAGAAGATTCAGGACAAGGAGAGTGCATTGTCAATTTTAGCTTTCAAACCTTCTATACAAGATGTGTTAAAACATAATTTCGGTTGGATTATAGTTGCAGAAGGTTCGGATACTGAGATTATCAATTGTTCCGATAATAAGTTTATGGCATCTTATTTATATTACTGCGCACAACGAGTTTGGAAAAAAAAAAATCATTTAAGTCCATCGTATTTCGATTACAAGTGAAATTTCTTATTTGCAGTAATTTGAGAATGTCAGTTGAAGCAATTAGAATAATCTTGCTTAAAATCACTAAAAATCCTTCCAACCCATAAAGACCCTATCTTACTTGCTAAAGAAGTAGGAATTGGGAAATGTCCATTAGTAAGTATTAGTTGGTTAAGGATCCTATTTACAACTCCACATTATTCATTTTTTAGGCGGACAACTGCCTGTGATTGTCAAGGAATGGTTTATTTTTACTTACTCTAGTTTACCATTAATGAAGTTAACTTTACTTGCAAGAAAGTCCTGTGAAATCAAGAAACTGAATGGATTGTGAAAATGGCAGGTACTTGCAAGGGGCTCGCTTAATTGGTGCCAGTAATAACGGTGGTTCTGCAGTCATGGTTGACATTGACCAGCCAGCTGCTGATATTGCTGTTGTGAATGGGACTACCACATCAACACCAGCAGCTGCCACATTGCGTGCTCGTTTTGTTGGTCAAGGGTACAAGCAGGTAAACTATGCGTCTTTCTTGTGTTCAAATTACTATATTGCCAATGAGTTCTCACTCATGTTTCACCTGGATTATTCTCTTTTCGTCAAGTCTTTCTTTTCTGTCTTGTTTCTTATCAATTATTTATGTCTCGAAAAGCACAGTTTTCCAATGGTGTGAATCATTTGGAGAATGTTGCAGGTTTGTGGGCAAGCAGATGTATGGGGGGATGGGGTCGTGCCAGAAATTTCTGCACATCTAGAAGGCGCTCTCAACATTAGTCTGGACGGAGTTTACCATTCTCCTGTTGGTTCGGATGACACTACAAGGCCATGGTATGGCTCTCCTGCCATCGTTGAGCAGTGGATACACCACCTTGTTAACTAAACGTAATACTTAATAGAAGGAATTAGTTGTTACAGATAGCCATTGATTCAATTGTTCCAGATAGCCTTCGATGGGTACTGAATCCACCATCGATTAAAAAAAAACAATAATAATCCTTGTCTTCACTTGGAGATCATTTGTGAAGAAGATAGCATTGCTCTCTTTGTGAATAACGAATACTAAGTACATCAATAACTTTAACTTTATTTGAATGATCGTCAAGAAGATGAATACTTTAACCTTCCAAAATGCAAAGCAATATAGATATATTTTATGGTCAAGTACTCTTGATGTCTCAACAGCTCGTGTGGTATGTTGAGTAATAGTTCGAGTTACTCTCGAATGAGCTCCTCAAAAGCTTGATGCAAAATAATTAATTTTTGTTCTCCACTGGAGCTATATATCCATACTTAAGGCGTGTTCGGTAGGGATTAAAATCAGATTAAAATTGAAAAACTAGCCGTTATTATTGACTTTTATGAGATGAGGAGAATTTATAACGGCCATATTTTCAATTTTAATTGGCTTTTAATCTGTATCGAACAGGGCCTTAATTTTGGTGACTGAATGAAGAGTAATGTTATTTATAATCATAATGGTGGAATATCGATGATGTGCCAACATATTATTCCTTGCATTTCTCTCTCACCTCTCCCTCTCTCATAAAAATTGAACTATCCAATCCCATTATTCAATATAAACTTACTGATATTTCGTCTTCATAATGATAAATAATATTATTGCTGAATAAATGGAAGTTGGATAAATAAATAAATTCCTTATTGTTATTATACTTTTCCCCTTTCCAGGTTCATTAATAACCAAACAAATTTTGTCAACGAATCAAATAAATATTAGCCTCGAGCTACCATCCCAACATGCCAAGTAGTAAGTTAGGAGTTGACAGAGCCGATGAATTACCGTTAGCTCCGAATCTTAAATCATTTTGTCCATAATTTCCACGTTGAGATAGAAGGCGATTTACAAATTCACTTGTTTCACAACTCCTGTTTCGTGTAAATGGTTCGCATGTTAATGAACATTTGAAACCACGACAAATTATTTAATAAGCTCAATACTCGTTGACCTCCTTTTTTGTACTGTTGACGTGGACAACAGATTCCGGACATGCTCACGTCTACGTAAGCTAATTTTAACATGTTTGGAGAGATTACTGGTCAACGACATTTTGGGTTTGGACGGGGGAGAAGCTTTATAATGATAAATAAAAAATTTCGAAAGCTGACAACATGTATGAGCGGGATCACATGATAAAGAACGATCAACAATACACAAACCAAAAGTTAAGATCAAACATTTACCTCTACCAATAAAAGATTCAACTCAAGAGGAGATGATATTATGAGGCTTAAAATAGATGGATTGCATTACCCCCAAGTGATATTGGGGGAGATATTTAGTGTTACATGTGAAATGATGTTCATTGGATGAGAGGACACATGGCAGCCAACATCTCTTCAACCAAAACATCTTATCCTAGACATCAATTTGATCCTACTAACCTATGGCGCATTTAATGCTCTTAAAAAGAGACAGCTACTCTATAACCTATATTGACAAAATTTTGACATATTACTCATTACAGGGATCACATCAATCATTCGAACATGATTTTATCAAATTTTCAAAGGAGGTGGGTCGTCACTTGTCGTAATAGAGTTTCAGATTTAACCTCCTTGAGCATCCCACTACGACAAGAGGGCTTCCGTCAACAAGAAGGTCTTGGTAAGTCCATTTGCACTCCACGTGAGATGCCACGTAGGCTTCATGTAGGAGCCTCGATGACGAGGTGTAACAATACTAACAAAATATGAATATCCAACTTATCTTGTTGGTACAAATCAGGTACAAATCAAAGCTAGTCTTGTGAATGATTTCTCAAAGCAAATTTTGTGTGTGTGTGTGTGTGTATATATATATATATATATATATATATATATATGAAAAATAGTCTCCATGGTAGCTCGTGCACTCTCAAAAATGTAGAAAGCATGTGTTTGAAAAAAAAAAGAAAAAAAAGAAAGAAAGAAAGAAAAGAAGAAGAAGAAGTACATAACAATTGTTCACCGAGACCTTTTTATTTTTTTTTATTTTTACACTTTGACAATTAGAAAAGGACTATTATATTTACATAAAAATCTATGGGAAGTGTAATGTGTACATAGGTGTACACATAGAGGTGTACATAATGTGAGTGTGGTGAGGCCCACGTTACAGTAACGTTGGCCCACCACACTCACATTATGTACACACATATGTCTACACACAGATAAATCCAAAATCTATAAGAAGTGGTGCCTTCGGTGATACCAAATCTATCAACTTCTCGATAAACAAAAATTGTCTTCACTTGGAAATCATTTATGAAGAGAGTGATGCAATAGCTCAATGTGTACAGTAGAAGTTTTACAGCTGACTTGACAATTTTCCATTAGCAGATGATAAAAAAAGCAGTCATACAGGTGTTGTCACCCAACACTTATAGGAGAATTATTCTTATGAAGAAGATGACGCTGCCCTAATCATGATTGATGAATTCTATTTACGTCATTAACTTCAAATTTATTGTGAAGGATCGCTAAGAAAATGAATTTTCTAACCATCCAAAGAGGTAGCTCGTGCAATACAGATACACTTCTTAGTCAAGTAACTCTTGATACCCACGTTCACCCATATCGCAAATTGTGTGAATAACATCATATCTAATCTAGTTGCATTGTTGACGAAAACAAAGGTCAAATATGACAGTAGTCAGCTTATCGAACAGAGGGATGCCCTTAACAATATCTATACATATTGCACATCACCACAGTTCGACTGCGCTTTAACTAGGCATGGTGAGTCGCCTCAAAGACTTGATGCAAATAAATGAATTTTGTTTCTAAGCCCTTGGCTGTATATCAACATTTAATTTTGGTCACTAAATTAAAGTACAAAGAATGACTAATTGATTGTCTCTTTTCTCCAATCTATTAATAATCAAAAAACTTACACCGGTTCATAAAGATAAAATTTAAATTATGTCCGTTCATAAAGATAAAATTATCTTCGAGCTATCATCCCAATCTAATATGTAGCAACCCGAGACTTGAAACACTTGACGAGTGACCGTTACACCAAACATTAAATTATTTTGTTCATGATATTCACTTTGAGAGAGTGTGTGATTATCAATTTTCTTTACTTCACAACTCATTTCCACATGCAAATGATTTACATGTTACGAACGTTTGGCCATTCTTTGGCTCTCATTATAATGAGAATTTTGGAAATAACGTACTTTGGAATAGTAATTTTTAGGAGAATGTGTGATTAAGAAAAATGAATTTTTTTAATTTATATATAATATTATTTTTATTAAATAATGTGTGATTAAAAAGAATAGTGAAAAAAATATATTATAATTTTAATAGGGGGCTTGAAATCACAACAAATTATTTAAGAAACTCGATATTTGATAAAAATATAAAATATCAGACACAGCTTGTGAATGTTTTCTCAAAGCAAATTTTGTGTATATTCATGATAAAAATAGTCATCTTAATGATATGTTTAGCATTCGTCAACGCCAATTTTTTCTTTGACAATGAAAATGGGCTCTTTTCAATAAGAAACCCTCTTTCAAGGATTCTTCGCTAACAAATAAATACTCTCTACTCCGTCAGGACAGGGTGTACACTGCAAAATCATAGAGAGAATCGGAAAAAGCTCGTTGAGAGAGAAAATGAAAGGAGGGAAAAAGAAACCCAGTACGGAGTACGTACAACCTCCTCTAACGCCACACTCTGACCACCCGGCCACAGTGAATGGCGATGATGATGTAGCAGGTGCGGCGGAGGACCACCGAGAGGAAACTGAGCGTTTTGAAGCTACGGAGGAGACTTTGGAAGAAGAAAATGATGGATACGAAGATGATGACTCCGAGACTGAAAAAGACTATAACCACTTCGAAAACCTGCAAATCGAAGAGCCCGATGCGGGAGCTGAGGCGGAGCGCTCGAAGCTTGCCGATGGGTATTATGAGATCGAGGCCGTACGCAGAAAGCGAGTTCGAAAGGTTCGTCGTTTCTCTCTTTTTCCTGTGTTTAGAGAAGGTGGAATTTTTTTTATCCGATTATTCTTTGTTTGTTAATTTTCTTCGTAAGAGGAGTTCAAAAAGAAACCAAAATGGGGTATCGATACTGGTGGGTTTCGCGAATTTCTTCCTTTTTAGCTGATTTTGTGTCTGTTTGATGATTTTGGGGTTTTCTGGAATGCGAAAATTGAAGGGCCAAGTGCAGTACCTCATAAAATGGTGAGTGGTTTAGATTCATCCTTCACATATGTATATGAATTCATGTGTTTTGGGAATATTTGTGTTAATCAATGTAATGGGTTGTTTTGGAAAGGCGAGGCTGGCCCGAAGCTGAGAATACATGGGAGCCTGTAAAGAATCTATTGCAATGCTCCGACGTTATCGATTCTTTTGAAGAAAGGTG
>CAIGRK010414119.1:0-10239 GCA_903798315.1 Fraxinus greggii | reverse complement strand
GAATAATCCAATAAATCTTAAACTTTTTTTTAAATTTCTACACTAATAAAAACACAACAAATACAAAATTCGTGCAACACACATATCAACGACTAGTATTTATAAACGTGTATGTACTCATCATTTTGAACTTATCGGTCTAAGAATGAGGAGAAGGCTACCCCGAGACGTGAAGTTTTGGGGGCTGCACTGCAGTCCATGATAGTTGTTGCCTATATTTTTTAATGAAATTTGATTAAAACATAAATATTTATTTATCTATAATAATGTAATTGTCACTCAAGTTTGAAGCGCTTATATATTTGGTCATTTATTATCAACGTCGAGGTAAAAGACAAATGTGACAAAAGTTAAAATCCTCCTTTTTAGGAGAAAAATCTATTAGTATGAATATATTTCGACTAAAAAATCAAGCTAGTCATTTTCATGCCAACAATTGACACACTCAAATATGCATTGAGATTTTGCAGAAGTCTGCACCACAAATAGTGAGGTTGGACGTTACATTTTTTTTTTTTTAATATCAATGGCAGTTTTTCTCATGAAAATCAGAGGTTACAAAACTACACTTAAAAAAGCTATACATAGTACCAGATGCATTTAGATCTCTAACCCGAAATCCGTGAATTATCATCAAATTTTTTTTCAAAACATCCTGAATAACAAATACATATTTGACTCGAGAAAATACTTGCTGCATTCACTCGAGTTACATGAAGAATAATACATCTGAGACAAACATAATTCGTCTTCAAAATGTGCTTTTACCTTGTCAAGTTTTTTGTACGAACAAATATGTATATATGTACCTGTATTCTGCAGCAATGTCACATTCAAACAACTCAAATCTGGATGTTGAGCAATTGCCTTGATAAATCACCTTGCAAGAGCAAGCCGAAAAGCCAAGCACATATCATTTATACTCTTACCTCGATCATCCAATGTCTCTTCTCCAGCTAATAACACAAAACGGAAGTTTCTTTCAATTTTTAAGTAACAGATCAGATCAGATACATTGTATATTACAGAATATTTGGTGTATAGCTGACTTGTTCTTGTAATCCTCTAAATTATGATAGCCAGTCATTTAGAATATTCTAGTCGAATATTCTAGTATCCTTATTCTTTGCCTTTCTTGATTGTGTAAATGTGTATATGTATATCTGTGCATTCTAAATCAATTATATAGAAGAAATACTTTTCCATTCCACCTTGTATTGGTATCAGAGCCATTGGCTCACGCCTACACCAAAGCATAATCCTTTTTTTTTCCTTTTTCTTCACGTCCATTGTTGCTTGTTTATTGCTGCTGTCGTCATGGAATCACAGCCTTCACAGCACACCTGCCCCTCAGCCCAGTCCACAGCCGCTATCGACACAGTTCAACCAGTCACTGCAGACAATAATCCAACCAATCAACGCACCACGTCAACCATCATTGCACTCAATGTTGCTGCGCAAGAGCCATTGAAACTTACCGCCTCGAATTATTTTTCGTGGCGCATACAATTCTCAACTCTTCTCACCGGCTATGATTTGCTCGGATTTGTCGATGGCACATACCCATATCCTGAACAAACCATCACGGTCAATGGCGTCACAACCGTTAATCCTGCACATCACACATGGGTACGGCAAGATCAACTCATCTTGAATGCTATAATTGGGTCGTTGTCTCCATCTTTGATTCCCTTTATTGCAACCGCCCGAACGTCTCGCAATGCGTGGTCGACCTTGGCCCTCACATATGGTAAACCAACGCATGGTCGCATAACCCAGTTGAAAACTCAACTTAGTAACCCGATCAAAGGCTCCCAGATGATCACCGAGTTTATGCAAAATATTAAGACGAAAGTGGATGAACTTGCCAATGCTATTGAAGCACGAGAGACGGCGATTTCCTTTGAAGAACTGCATGAGAAGCTCCTCATCCATGATGCCCACCTTGCCGCAAAGAAGGGTAACCAAATAACCCTCCCGGTTACCGCCAATGCAGCTGCTAAGTCTAGACTACCGAATAGGTGGAATAGTCACTCCACAGGCTTGCCACAAACCAGCCCTTTTCGACCTTATGGGACATGGACTCCTTGACCACCACAGACACAGAGTCAACGTGGCCCTCGTCCTTACCTTGGGCGCTGCCAATTGTGCGAACAACAAGGACATTCTGCTAAAAGGTGCCCAACTCTCAAACATTTATCGTGGACTGGTTCGGTAGCACCACGACCTCAGAATAGGCCCGGATATGCTTCTCCTCAAGCTAACGCTGCAGCTTACGCCTTTGCTCCATCCTCATCTGAATGGATTCTAGACTCGGGTGCCACACATGATGTGACAACGGATCTTGCTAATCTCTCACTCCATTCTCCATATGAGGGATCAGATGATGTCATCATTGGCAACGGTGCAGGCTTGAATATTAACCATATAGGTTCTCTTTCTCCACCTTATAATTCTTCTTCCCTTAAATTTTCAAATGCCCTTTGTCTGCCTTCAATGAACAAAAATCTGTTATCTGTTTCCCAACTCTGCAAAACTAATAATATTATTGTTGTTTTTACTCCAACACACTTTCGGGCGAAGGATCCTCGCACGGGAGCCATCCTCCATCAAGGTCCACTTAAAGGCGTCATCTACTCCTGGTCTTCATCTTTGGGTGTGTCGGCATCACCTCTGGCTTTTTCTGCATCCCATGAATCTTTTTCTTTATGGCATAGTCATTTATGTCATCCCTCCAACAGAGTCATGCGTCATCTGTCCCTATCCAAGTTTGTGTCCTGTTCTTCTAGTCCATCCAATAATTTTCATTGTAATGCTTGTCTATGTACTAAAAGCCACAAATTACCCTTTCATGATTCCAATTCTCCTCTTGATTTGGTGTTTTCGGATCTCTGGACTTATCCGATTTTATCATGTGATGGTTATAAATATTATATGATTTTTGTTGATCATTATACCAAATATATCTGGTTCTACCCACTTAAAAATAAATCAGATATTCTGGCATTGTTCAAATGCTTCAAATCACTTGTGGACAAACGTTTCAATCGACCTATTGTCACACTCTACACAGACAATGGTGGGGAATATATAGCTCTTAGAGACTTCCTTGGGACTCATGGAATCTCCCATTTGACTACCCCACCTCACACACCTGAACATAATGGTTTTTCAGAACGCAGACATCGCCACATTGTTGAAACCGGTTTAACGTTACTTCACCAAACGTCTGTCCACTCCTCGTTTTTGCCCTTTGCCTTTGCTACCGCTGTCTGTCTCATTAACCGTGTGCCCAAACGAAACCTATCCATGAAATCATCCTTTGAGTGTCTCTTTCAAACTCCTCCGAATTTCTTCAAACTTCGGGTGTTCGGGTGTCTTTGTTATCCTTGGCTACGTCCTTACATATCTCACAAGTTGGAAGCTCGTTCTCGTCCTTGTACATTTCTTGGTTACTCCCTTACTCAAAGTGCTTACCTATGTTATGATATGTCATCTCAAAAAATTTATGTCTCTCGTCATGTTGTGTTTGTCGAGTCTAAGTTTCCTTTTCAATCGTCCTCTTTGGCCAGTGTTGTGTTGATTCCCACGGTGGATTGCCGGATATGGTACCGTCGGAGGTGGCCGAGGGGGCCTCTGTGTCGAGTTATCCTTTGCCAGTTCCTCCGCCTTCATTTACTGCCGAAGTTACCTTGCCCAATTCGCCTCCCAATCCTCCATCCAGAGATCTCTCGAGTCTCGCCTCAAAATACTTCTCATGAGCTATCTCCGGTGACATCCTCTCCTAATGACTCCCAACAGAATCTTTCCCGTCGTGACTCACTGGCTCTACCACTTGTCACTTTCCACCACCCCATGGTAACTTGATCCAAGAATAACATTGTCAAACCAAACCCAATGTATAGCCTCACCGTTGCTACCGAGTTGGATACCACTGAGCCTATCTCTCACACTCAAGCTCTCAAAAATCCACGTTGGCGTGCAGCTATGTCCGAAGAGTTCGATGCTCTACTTCGCAATGGTACCACGGACTTGGTACCTCCTGATACATCTCCGAATATTGTTGGTTGTATCAAAGGGCTTTCATCAACGACCAAGGCTTGACTTTCATGACACGTTTAGCCTAGTGGCTAAACCCACCACAGTTCGGGTTCTTCTTTCCTTCGTGGTTTCCCGAGGTTGGTCTCTCCGTCGATAGATGTTAATAATGCATTTCTTCAAGGTCCACTAGACGAAGATATCTTTATGTCCCAACCGCCAGGATTTGTTGATCCCAATCTTCCCACTTATGTGTGCAAGCTCAAAAAAGCCATCTATGGTCTTAAACAGGCTCCTCGAGTGTGGTACAATGAATTGCATCGCTTTCTCCTTGAGGTTGGTTTTATAAATTCCCTGTCAGATGCATCACTATTTATTTATCATCATGGGGAGACTACCTTGTATCTTCTGGTATATGTTGATGACCTGATTTTGTTGATCAGTTCGGTTCTCGTTTTTCGATCAAAAATCTCGGTGCTTTATCCTATTTCCTAGGTGTTGAGGTTGTCTCCTGTCTAGAAGGTCTACGCCTCTACGCCTCACTCAGCAGAAATGCCTTCTAGATATCCTTACCAAGCACATCATGGAAAATTCTAAACCAGACACTGCTAGGTACCTCCTCTTCCCTGCAGCTCCATGATGGTTCTCCACCTGCGGATGCAACAATTTATCGTCACAGTTGGTAGCTTACAGTATCTTCTCATTAGTCGTCCCGACATCGCCTTTGCTGTCAACAAGCTATCCCAATTCATGCATGTTCCGACGACTCATCATTGGGGTGCTGTTAAGCGTCTCCTTCGGTACCTCAATGGTACATGGTCCTACGGTATTCAACTGCGGCGCCACAGCTCATTGTCTCTTCATGCCTTTTGTGATGCAGATTGGGCAGGTGATCCTGATGATCGTACCTCTATAGGTGCCTATATTTGTTTTTCTTGGTCGTAATCCTATTTCTTGGAGTTCAAAGAAGCAACGTTCTGTTGCTCGCTCTTCCACAGAAGCGGATTATCGGGCAATTGCTTCTGCCACTGCAGAACTTCAGTGGGTACGTCCTCTACTTGAAGAACTTGGTGTCTCCGACCGTGTTCCACCGACTCTTTATAGTGACAACATTGGTGCGACATATTTATGCGCGAACCCGGTCTTCCATTCTCGCATGAAGCATATCGCTCTGGACTATCATTTTGTTCGTGAACTAGTGCAAAGTGGTCACCTTCGAGTATCTCATGTTTCTTCCGCAGATCAGTTGGCAGATGCACTAACTAAACCACTCCCTCATTGTTGGCTCCAGGATATTTCTCTCAAGATTGGTGTCTCCACTGGAGCACCATCTTGAAGGGGCCTAACAGATCAGATCAGATACATTGTATAATACAGAATATTTGGTGTATAGCTGACTTATTCTTGTAATCCTCTAAATTAGGATAGCCAGTCATTTAGAACATTTTAGTTCTTGATTGTGTAAACGTGTAATATGTGCATTCTAAATCAATTATATAGAAGAAATACTTTTCCATTCCACCTTGTTACTAAGAACGCAGCACCTCGGAACTAGCCACCGAGATTGTTAGATTGTGTAGAAGAAGTTGACTCTACTATTTCAGGGACCTGATCAAGCAACTGATTAATCTCTTCTGGAAATTCACCCTTGGCTCGGTTTGTTTTGCCTCCAATCACCACTGTCGTTCCATCTTGTAATGCCCAAATCTTGAAACGCGTAAAAAAATGAAAGAGTAAACGTTATCAAGGCTTCTAGGATGAAAGTTGTATTGGTTAAAACATTTAAAACCAGACCCCAGATCAGTGTAAGAATATTTTTTACCTGGCTATGTGATAAAAAACTGATACACGTGGTGAGCATTAAAGCACCAAAACCAGCGTAAACAATTGGCACACCAGGATCAGTCTGAGTAGGCGCAAAATTTATCATCAGGAAAGAATGCATCATAGTAAAGCAAAGGCACAAACGAAATTCTTTTGTCATCACCTTTAAATCAAGGCCAGTACTACCAATTGCATCTACAACAACAATTTTAAAACCATCAATGTCAATCGGAAGCTTTGAATTTGGCCGTCGGACTCCTGCAAATTTTCCTTCTTCATCATATAGGACAATTGATTGCAAGTCACGAGCTAGCATCGATCTGAATTCTCAATCGGAAAAAGAAGGAAAATTTGAAGGTGTTAAAATCACATTCAAGTGGAACTTCTATTTTCTTTACTTCAGACAAGATTTAGTTTATACATCTAAGACAGTAAAAAAGACACATACATTCCCTTAACATCAGGAGAATCAGCATCTCCGACAGGCAGAAAAGTTCCAAAAAGCTTTTTGTCCCCATTGATTTTTAGAGGTGCCATAGCCAAATTAAAAGGTCCTTCATCATCCTTCGTTATTTGTAATGCCGACAAACTCCAATCAGTCTGGTATATAGTGATCCCACCGTACCTTAAAGGATCATTGACGCTTATTGTCTTCCTCATTACCTCCTTCCCATTAAGGTCAAACAGAGACAGATCGCTATGAAACTGAGAAACCTATTACACAGCAACAAGATACAACATATGATGGATGAACTCTTCTTAAACGAACAATGTTGAGAAGTCATAGTGCAACAGTGGATGCCTACCTCTCCACTGTCATAATAGTCCATGTAGAACCTATTGACATGAACTTCGGTATTGAAAGATTCTGAAGGAGTTGATAGAAACCCACTGGGCCCCAGTACATCTCCAATAACAAAGTTCAAACCCTGTGGCACTGTTACTGACCCTTTATAGCTCCCAGTAGCACTAAGAGTTCCACCAGCCATTACCAGCAACAATGCTAAATGTACTCCAATAGGGGCAAACCTACCAGCCAAACCCCTGAAGGCATACAATGATGGCCCTTTCAAGAATACCTAATTATACACAATGGGAAATATCCAATAATCATGGTTTTGCAACACGTAAGAAAGTGAAAGGAGATTTGTAATGAGCAATGCCTCGAAATATGGATACAGATTCCAAATGTGTGGTTACTGCAACTCGATCCAAGTGTAGACATAAAGTAAAGAGCAAACAAAGAAATAAAAGAAGGAAAAGGATAAAACATTATACTTCATATCCGGCCCCCATTAAAATGATACCCAAATCCTGAAGTGAAGCTCTGGGCAAGGTGTCTGAATATTCCTGCCGATGAATTGCCTCGGCTGAATATAAGAAAGACCATCTGCAAACAGGGACACATACTATCAACTAAAGTGTCTTTAAGGGCAATAAAGAGTCAAACAAACATAGTTTATTAGACACAAAACCAGACCTTTTTGCTACCTTCAGAACAGGGATCTGTGTTGTGTACGTGCACGCCATGAGTGATGCTCCTAAGAGAGCCAATGTTCCCAGGAATACTGGAGATGAGAACATGCGGTCAAAGCCGAGCGTGAGAACCCACCTCCATGTGAAGAATCCGAGGACAGGATTATCTTCGGGGTATTTCTGAAAATAGTATCCTGGTGCCTCACCTTGATCTATAATTGTGCCTGCAAAGATTCAGAAACATACAATGCCATTATGCATCAAGTGGAAACATGTGAAAAAGAACTTGCATTATTGCCAAAGCAGACTGAAGTAACAAGACATGATATCTCCTTTTATACCACATGGCTAATTATCAGCATCAAGGCAACAGTCGCACCAAATACAGATGTCACCAATCATTTATCTGTTCAATAATGAAGCCAAATGCACTAAACCATATAAAGAATGCCTAAATTTTCCTTTGTTATTCATTACATGACAACATTACAAGCTGGTTCAACCTAAATATGCATTTTTTGCTTCTTATTTCATTAAAGGATAACAATACAAGCTAGTCTAAACTTATTTAGGTTATTTAATCCATCATAAAAACCTTTTCACGTATCAACTACAAAAGTGGGCTGCACAAGCAAATTTGTACAAGCTCATTCACTGTTGCACTACTCGGAGAGGTGCTTTTAAGCACACCCAAACGTGCTTTATATATAATCTTTCTTGTACATTTTTCACCTTCACAACATAAACTAGTGCTAAGCTAAAACGAGAGAAACAAAGGTCAAGTACTTGGGTAATATATTCGTACACAGACTGCTAATGGCATACCCATTCCTTCTTTTTTCTTTTTTTTTTTCTCTTGGTCATTTTTCATGAAGAATACAACACAATTAATAATCCTATCAGAAGAAACAAATAAAATAGAAACAAGAAATTGAGAAATGATTTGAAAATCTATTCTTAATTTAAACAGAAGATTGGAATGTACACTACCTAAGGCCATTAACGCAGCCACAACAAACATCTCAGCAATAGCCAGAGGCAAATTAGAAAGAACTGCCAAAACCCTTCTGGGCAACCCCTTCAACAACCCCAAACCATTTTTCTTACTAGACAGCGGTGGTGGCTTCACTGGAGCACCAATTCCCTCCTCCTCCTCCGCCCCGGAAAGCGGTGGTGCTCCATCCAGCTCAGGCACCACAATCTTGGTTTGTAAACTCTTGTCCATGCTTTTCTTATTAATATCGTTCTTGGAGGTTTTGAGCTTACAAGAGATTGTGAATGTGCTGCCATTTTTGTGACTGTGTGAAGCGTAGATAAGAAAACTGTGGGGAAAGGAATTACGGGTTTTGAATTTGAAGACATTCTTGATATTGTGATTCTGGAATTTAGATAGAATTACTGAATGCCTACGGGAGATATTCATAATCTTCATTTTGATGAAAAATTCCGAGAAAAATCTCTGAATAATTTCACTCTGGATTCTTGAGTTCTGTGCCGTGGAGCACGACTTGTATAGTAACGAACACGTCCACTAGTTTATCCAGAAAGATGGTAATTGGACACTGGTCTCGCGTTCCCCAAATATCTTTAAACAAGTTATTTTATCATATTTTTTCAGTAAAAGGAAAATATAATATTTTTTAATTTAATTTCTCTATTTTAATCAATAAAATTATTATTTGATTATGATTTACTTATAAATAACTTATTTATTATGTAAATTGCTTTAGTTGCAAGTACGTTAACTATAAAGAAACTCAAATAAATTGGCGGATATGCACAAATAGTTGAGCATGTGGTTTAATTTGATGTAAAAAGAATTTTATGAGAGCTCAAAGTGTCGTGAAGCCTTTTGAAAGAAAAAACTGCCTTGAAGAAAGCAAATAGAGGTAGTACATATTTGTTTTCAAATCGTATTGTAAGCAAGAGGTGAACAAAAAGAGAAATAAAATTTGCCAATCCATCAAATTGAACAAATATTGTGATTTTGAATTGATGATTTGGATAAATGTGGTTTAGTTTCTGACTTTCAATCATTTCAAAATTGAACCTAATTGTTGACTTTATTTTGACCATATGAAAAAAAATTGTTCGTTGCAATTTATTTCTAATTGACAAGTCTTTGTTACCATTTTTTATCATTCTATTCTTCGGGCAAATTCAACGTACAGTTGGTGCACATTGCCTCTAACATCGAAAAATGGTGATAATAGACTTTTGTTGAATTCGGTTATCGTCTAATACATAGAAGAGATCGCCAGTTATTTCGATTTTGATGGCTAATGGAATCTAGAGAAGTTGATTAAAAAAAAAAAAAAACCAATGCATTGCCCTACGACACTGCCAAGAGTATTGAGGGGTGTTTTTTTGTTTAATGGTGTTATGATGTTCGACTTAACTGACACCTAGAACGGGTGGAAATGTGTAATATGCGAAATTAAAAATTAACTAACAATAATTGCAATAAGTCATAAATAATTGGATCTAGATGAACTAAAAACAATATAAACTGTTGGATTTTGATACCCATTAAATACAGGCGCTGATATTAAATCGATTTATTGGATTATACTTCATAGGCCTCGATTGATGAATGAAGCGAAGTGTCGATACCACAATCGAACAAACCATTCTTACAACCTATTTGGATTATTTGAAGTAACCTAATTTCATTAGTGTTACTCATAGCTCGACCAATTATCTTGGACGGCTTTAGGGTTGACAGTTCATTTATTGTTACCTATTGGGCCTTACTCCTCTAACCTAAAGCCCATACCTAATTCCCCCTTTATATGTATTGTCTCATTACTGTTTGAGTGTGTGTTAATATTGTGGGCAGTCGTATTTTAGAGAGTAGAGATTATCGTTGACTTTGTGCTTTCTCCTTGGCTTTGTGTCGTC
>CAIGRK010414055.1:0-13195 GCA_903798315.1 Fraxinus greggii | reverse complement strand
AAAAAAAAAAAAAATCATTATTGATACAAGTGAAGAAGAAATACAGAAGTACGCTTCACTTAACTAAAGAAAAATTAAAAAGCTCTCCGGGGTGGTCTTTTTGCATAGTGGGTTTACATTTTCTATAAATGGTTATATCTTACATGTTAGTATTGCAAAATTTGCCATTGATCCTGTTCTGAACAGCTTTGACAGCAGTAACTCTGGCAGCAGTAGCAGCTCTATTTGCAGCCATCATTGCCTTGTTCATCCACCCGGCGATGGTGAATTGCATTATTTGCTGTTTTCCGAGCAGCCTGTCACAGAATAAGAGGAAACCAGAGTCAGCATAAAAAAGTTCATATGCTATGTGCTCAGTGAGAATGAAGTTGAATCTGCTAATTAGACGTCAATCTCATTAATTACCTGAACTGCTCTAACGACCTCGTCAGTTAGTCGGGGAAGGGAAGTTTTAAGATTTCCGCTGTGCCATTGGGTCTCACCATTTCGGAATGTATACATGCCATAACCTTGTTTCCGGCCTTCGTGCCAAGATCCCTCGTAACGATGACCATTGACAAAGTGATATACACCAAAACCATGGATTTTGTCTCCAAAATATTCACCAGCATATCTATCTCCATTCCTATTTAACGATCAAATTCCATCATTTATTTATGGTCCTCCAATATCTATGTACAAAAAGGTTCATAAATTTTATCGGGAAAACAACAACAAAAAATCCATTTGTACAATCATTAGCGTGTTGCCCCTATTGTGAGTTTTTACAACACACTAATGATTACACATAGCATTGTTGAAACAGCAAAAGAGAGAAAAGTACGACATATACAAAGGTCTATTTTATAATCAATCTGTTCGCTTGCCATGAAATCTCCCGACTTGTTGACAAGTGAAACATGAATTACAATCAACAACTTGCACACCCGATACCCTAATGCATAAGATACTAAGATAGTACTATTCCATAGTAACCTATCCAAAATTTCTTAGAAGCAATCCAGGGAAATTAATTTTTTAGTACGACAAAATATACATGGTGTCCAATTTCCTGAAAGGAAAGTGAAACACACAAGTTAGGCTCCGTTTGATCCCCATTTTTTACCTCATTATAATGAGAAATGACCGTTGGAGTTGCTTTTTTAAATTGCAACGGTCACATTTCTCATTATAATATGGAAAAAAAGGGGGATGAAACACGCGCTTAAACTATAAAATTTATGCTGAATGACTTCATGCTTACAGCAGTGTTATTTTATACCCTACCAAGGAAACAACCCAGAGAAATTGCAGGGCAGGATGATATACATGAAGTCTGATTTAATGAGTTAGCCATATGTAAGAATTACAAATAACCAAAAACCTAAGAGATTCAGATGGAACAAGCAATGCATGTTCAAAATGCTAAACTCCGAAAAATTATCTGAAAGCTGAACACAAGATAAAAGTGTTACCCTTCTGGCAATGATGGAATATATTAAAGAAGAAAGAGCTGTGGTAACAACCGAAAGAGAAGCCTTGTCCAAAATTGTAAATGATAAGAAAAACAATTACTTGGACTTCAAGATGAATTAGATCATGCCAAAGAAAGAGTTAAATAGCTGACAATTGGATCTGCCTACCTTAGCGAAGTACTTAGCTATGGAAGAACTTTTAATGACATAGTAGGCTTGGCATATGAAGGAAAGGAAAGAAGAAATAAACCGCTCAACTGATGTTCGTTAAAGCAGCAGTGGTATCTGAAAAATTGCAGGGATATGAAAAATTGCAAAGTCAGCCTCTGAAACTGTTGTCAAAGTGTCGACAGACGTGCTACCAGAATAATAGTACCACTGATAGACACTCAATGCAGGTTCTAACTACCTCGAAAAATCTATTTCAAATAAAGGACCAGATAAACAAGTAAAATATTAGACAAGTAAGTCACAACACACGATGAGATATAATATTTGTGATCAGTATGGACACAATTTGAATCAGTGTTTAACACGCAGAAAATCGAATCACTGTAAGAAAGTTAACTTGCTAACTGACACCTTAAAACAAAATTCTAAGTGTAGAATAAGGCAAGTTTAGATGCGTAAAAATGATTTTAGGAGTTGTGCTGTTAATGTTGTTTATCAATCTATTATATCTAACTCCTAGTACTTTATTAGTGGTTGTTCCAGATATATGACTAGTAATCGTTCTATGTTAACTAATTTTAAAATATATGCAGGAGGAATAATACTTTCAGGGATGTAGCAGATATTTTGGGACTGCAGTATTAATCAAGACTTTCTTACCATGTTCTGTAATAATACTAGTGCTATAAATATCTATAAGAATCATGTTCAACATTCTAGGACTAAATATATTGATATTCCACATCATATCATTAGAGACTTAGTTGAAAGAAATATTATTGTCCTAGAACACGTTAACATAGTGGCTAATTTACTTACAAAGGCTTTAGATACTATCTGATTTTAAACTTTGCGAAAAGTCATTGGTGTATGCATGATATATTAAAAGTCAATTCGATGTACATAATATTTTTTTTTATAATGAACATAAACCATGAGAGAAAAGCTATCTTTATGGCTGTGTGAAAGTCAACTCCATGGATTGAAAAGAATATAGAAAAAGTCATCACATGAGCATGTAAAACAAATAAAAATTTTGTATAGATGTTCTAGTTTGGTATACGCATATTTTTATTTAAAGAGACAATATCAGATGATGGTTGGTTTGAAACACACTTTAGCATGTAGTCATTGGAAGTGTTAAATCTGGTTAGGACATGGTTTATAATTAATTATGTCTAAAGTGTCTTATCACATACTCACGTTTTAATATGAGAAATTAATTGTGAGCAAACATCTTAAAGGAAATTTCATGCTTATCTTGAGAATTTTAAGTTGTTTGTGAAATTTGTCCAAAAATATTGTGAATGATTCAATTTTCAGTAAGTTTTCAGATTTATGTGTGATTGACACATGTAAGCTTTTTCGTTGATTTTTTGATCAACAATTTAAATTTGGTAGTAAACTCTAATATGCGTTGGAAAAAGGAAAAATTGAGCGAAAATGTTTAGAAGCAAAATCTAGGTCGAATATGAGGGGTTAATTCAACCTTATTGATTGAGAAAGTGTTCATTGCATTTGATCTCGAATTTTGTAATTTCAAGCTATTTTTGCATATTATAGATAGCAAGTGAGAGCAACGGGGAGATTGATTATTGTTAGTACAAGTCAGTTCCACTCGTGCAGCACTGAAGAAACAAGGTTTTGAGCTCCTATTACGTTAGACTAAGCAATGATGATGTTGTTATTGCTCCAACTGAGGATAGAGTCAGGTCTGACCTATTTAAGGAAGTCAAGAAAGAAATTGAAACCCCAACTCTAGATAGATAGTCTGGACCAACCTTCTACAAGCCAAGAAGTCCACTAATTGAATGGTTCTATCATTTGGACTCTAGGTCTCTAATCTCACTATTTGCATATTTGTTTCAATTTACAGGCCTGTTGATTTCAAAAAAGAGGAAGTAGTAGTTTTTATTTTGATGTGTAGTGGTGATAATGGAACATGAACATTAATTGCAGTATCAAGACGCTTAATTTGTGCTAAGTTTTACAACTTCTTAGTTTGCAAGTGTATTACTTCATATTGATATTATGTTGCTGCATATCTGCTTACTTTTTGCTTGTCCTACATACTATGTGATACATTGGTTGGATTCATAAAGTTATGGGGAATTGTGTAATGCATTATAGAACTAACTAACGGGGAGTAATTCATACACTTTATTTTGCAAACACTCTACGTACACTCACAAAAGTGACATTAAAAAATAAAAAAAATGTTTTTAAAATTAAGCTAAACCAAAGGGGAGATTGTAAGTAAAATATATTTCATGTTTTTACTTATTATTAATTTATTAGCTTGCTTAAATTAGAATAATTTTTAAATGTCAAAACATGTGTTAAAAACATGTTCAACTAATACAATCCAAACAAGGTAAGACAATCAGTTAGGACTAACTGGGTGCTATTGGTTAACAGATTCTTGACTGTGATTTTTTAGGGTTTCCAAACCCTAAATGACGTGCAATATTTACCTACATTTATAGCATCATATACTTACCATCTTGGACATATTTGATTTGTCAAATAAATAAAAGAAGTAAATATTGTTTTAACAAATCAAAACTTTTCTTAATTTAATTATTGACCATGTCAAACATAGCCTAATAGAAATGTATATTTACCTTAGGACTGGTTTGATTGATCAAATAATTAAAAGAAGTAAAGATTGTTTTAACAATTCAAAATTTTCCTTAATTTAATTATTGACCATATCAAACATAATCTATATTATTCTTATCGTGCAAAATTTCTATATTTTAGGTTAGAGACATTCGTGCCTTGGAGGGGTATTTACATGAGTAAAGAAAATCATTAAGGGACGAATGAATGCTTTGAGAAAAAGCTGCCCATGTCGGGCGAATCTGCAGCAGTGAATTTTGACCCGTTGATGTTCCATTCAAGTATCTCAAAGCAAAAATTGTGTTATTCAATAGTAGTTAAAGATAACACACCTGAGTGTGAATAATATAATCATACTCAAAGATTAGGCTATTTGGCGTAAGTTAAAATTGGTGAATATTAATCCACTGAGTGATTGCGGCCAAATACAATAGTGAAATTGCAATAAAGTCATACAAGAGGATTCTGATTCCACTTCCCTAACAAGTCANATTCAAGTATCTCAAAGCAAAAATTGTGTTATTCAATAGTAGTTAAAGATAACACACCTGAGTGTGAATAATATAATCATACTCAAAGATTAGGCTATTTGGCGTAAGTTAAAATTGGTGAATATTAATCCACTGAGTGATTGCGGCCAAATACAATAGTGAAATTGCAATAAAGTCATACAAGAGGATTCTGATTCCACTTCCCTAACAAGTCAAAAGAAGAAAGAAAATAAGGGAGTTGTTTTTTACTTGTTTTTGATTGTTTTGAGAGATATTGAGAGAGATCAAGAATTCTCACTATTTTTTAGATTCATGGACCCAATCTCTTTGTTTCAAATAGGTTATCCCATATTTAATTCTGCGAAATTACAAAATTAAAACTATTGTATTTTTTATTCTTTGATAGCGGATTATTTTACTTGTGGCATGGAGGCCAGGGGATGTTTCCCTTAGGAGTTTATCACATTATATTTGGAGTTTTTCTTTATTTAATTCTACAATATATTATATCTTGTATGACACAAATCTGTTAAATTGTTCCTGTCAGAACTGTGCGTAGTTACATGTATGATGTTCTAACTAACTTGCGAATTCTGACTGACACGAATAATTGAGATAAATTGTTTAATTAGCTAAGTTTTAGTACTTACAACTGAAGTTTCACATGTTGCATTCAATCACTTACTCGTCATGTTTTAATGACCACTTGGAAGCATTTTAATATTTAGTGAGTAAAGCACGAAAAATGTATAAGTTCAATGATTAATGAAACATGGTGAATGAGTAATGAGTGTAAAAATAATGAGGGAGTGATAGAGTGCGACGTATTAAAATTTAGAAACCACCTGAAAGTATTTAAAAGTTGAGTGAATAAAGTATGACGAAAGTATCCGTTTAATGACTAATGAAACATTTAACTCAATCAATCAATAATGCCAAATATCGTTGTTCTACTTTATAAAATATTTCTCTTTCATATTTATTTTTTTTCTTCTTTCTGTTTGGATTTTATTTATACATACACAGTGGAATTTAAAATAATTTCAATTTCCATCGATGATCTTCATGTTTAGATAGAAATTGTGATTAGAATTATATTTTTAGTAAATTTTGCAAATTTCTTTGGCAATTTTGGAATACAAACAATCACAATCTTTGCACACCATAGTTGTCTAATTCTCCAGCCTCTAATGATAATTAACACACAAGGGAACAAAATGAGAGAATATGATTTTCATTTTTCTTATGCTAGCAAGATTATGAATGTATGTTATGATTTACTGATCCTAATAGTTTATTAATAGAAGTTTAAGTGGGTTGGCCCATCCATTATGCCCCTATTTGATAACCATACTTTTTAAATTCTTTTTTCTATATACTTATTTTCAACTATATATTCAAGCAATAAAATACTATGCACGTAAATTCAAAACACTTTCCTAATTTTTAATCACACATTCTCCATTCAAAACTCTATTTTTCAAAAAGTATGATTGTCAAACAGATGTTAAACTTTACCGGTCCAATATTTAATTAATCTAATTAATTAATCTAATTAATTAATAAGCAATCCAATTAATTAACTAATTCTACAAATATTCAACACTTGTCAATTAATTAATTAGTAATATTGATCTTTTAGTTCTCCTTATTATGTATGACTTATGACTCGTTCCCAATACGATACATAACGACGTAAACTATTATTTTGATTTAATCAAATAAAATAAATTAAAATATCCTTTTAATTTATCATTAATGCACCTAGATCGATATCTAACAATGTATCGTGCAATGCATGTGACGAAAAATATCATTTGATATGAAAAATTCAATTTTGTTCGTTTACTGTGAAACTATAATTCTTTCGTCAATGTGATCCGATCAATTATGAGACATGAAAGTGTGTTGATCTTTATTGTCGATCATATCTTCCATCATACTCTTAAATCAATATATGCCGAAAACTCTTTTCGATTTATGAGCACACATTGACCAATGATTTCGTTATTAACTTAACTAAATGAAATATGAATCATAATCTCTTTATATAGAAGAGAGACAAATTCTTTATTGATTATTCACAATTTTCATATATTACGATGCCATATTAGCGAATCTTAGCAAAACAACATCCAATATCATCAAAGTATGATTGTCCTTATACAAGGCACTATGAAACCTCATGTCAAAGGAGCGATTCCACTATCGAACGTTAGAGATTAATCATTGATACTGAGTTATCCATGTGGAATATCTCTAGCAGGTTTCCAATATTTTTTTTCTTATAACAAAACATTCAATTATCAATTTAAATGTTACTACATTTTAGCTTGTGAGATCAGCTACTTACTTCACAAGTAAAAAATATTATACATACTGGTCTAATCGTAATAGCGATATCCGTATCTCGTTATTTCTTACAACCACTGATAATTTAAGATTCGGTTATATGTAATTTGTTTCTCACTATCACAACTCCGTATGATTAACAAGTTACTAGACCTTAAATTTATGAACTCTATTAATATAATTTATTAGAATAATAATTTTATCAATTAAATAATAGATCTGTAATAAATAAAATGCATTAAACATATTAAAAATATTTATATCCAAAATCGATTATAGAACGTGGCATTCATTAATTGGACAGTTTTCACATCAACTTATTTCTGCAGTCACTAGCTTTTTGTTAACATACATGTCATCCAAATTGTCATCCATAGTTTTACAAATAGATTAACCTAACACTTGTACTTTCATTGTTTGTCCTCGTGTACTTGATATTTGTTTAAGTTGTACTATATGTATATAACAAATTAAATAATAGTTTACCAACATAGGATATGTCGAGATTTAATTGGATCAAAATTTCATCAATCAAATATTTTCTCTACCTATGTTTTAACACATAATCATTATGTAAAACAATACGTAAATAATTATGTATAGAAAGCATTTACCTATTTTGTAAAACAAGTTGAATAGCAATGAAATAAAAAAAGATTTTGCCACCAATACACAAAAAATATATATGTAATGAATTATATGGAAAGAGAAAATTGGATGATAAAATTGATTCTAATATAAACTTACAAATGATGAAGTATACACGCTGCATTTTATAATACGACATGTTTGAGCCACATTATTTTCTCATTCTCATTCTCATTCTTATTTTTTTATTTAATTTTAATCACATATTTTTCAATAAAATAATATTTTTTATCACATCGATTTTTTTTTTTTAACCACATATTTCATATAAAAAAAAATGCATTATTGAGGGAGGACACCAAACATTCTATAAATCTGGCAGTACATGTACCAAGAGCCAGCACAAAATATCCAGAAGGAAGTTATTTTTCTTTTACCTTCGTCCATAAGCAGATCTTCTTACGAATATGTTCTTTCTGCTTTTGAACTTGTGAAGTACAGCAAATTGTCAAGGTAATCTCTATAATAAATTGATACCATCTTTTCGTTTGAAGACGAGAAAAATGGAATTCTTGGTCGATCTGTGCTGTATGCTATCATTTATGGAGTAATGCGCCGTTTTAATGCTCACAATCTGTTGATAAAAATTAAAGTCCTTGTGCTAATATAGTTTTGCCTATGATTACTCAGACTAGGAGTTCCATCTCAACCTCGCTAATTGTTAAGCCATATAGGATTCTTACTAATCTTGAAATCCAATTGCTTCTTTGAGCTCTAGACGGATTTAATTGCTCAATTGAGCTTCTCAAACTTGCGTAGTCCAACATTATCGTTTACATATTCAAGGCAGGTGGGATTTTTACCCAAAACAATGATTAACTTTTTATCCTACCTCGGATTCTTTTCTGATTGCCGAGGGTGTTTATCCTACCTCGGATTCTTTTCTGATTGCCGAGGGTGTATGGTAATGGTTTTCTATCATGATGATTTCTGAATCCCTCTTTTTTATTTGTTTTTTATTTTTGCATATTCTCTTTCGTGATTTTAATAGTTTTGGTTTGTTTCCTCTATCCCTTGCATGGGTATATGGAGTACTTTTGCTGTTTCATGCTCACCACTTGTTTGATTAAAGTCCTAAGCCTAATAAATTTGTGCGTGTGATGATTTTGAACTTAGTTAATTGACTCACTGAAGGCGAGTGTCCTCAAGTGCAAAATCTTTGAATGAATTTCAATCTTTTCCCAAATGATGAATCATGAATGGTATGAAGTTATGGTTTTTGCCATTCATAGGGTTAGTAGTTATTCCAACTATCTATTTGCTCTCTTTTCTCTTGATCGTTGTAGTAGATGTTTCCTCTGTGTTGAAATGCTTACGTTCCACAATCTGCTTATGTACTGAAGAATCTCACCTAAAGCTTTTATAAGCATTGCACAGATGCCAAATTGTTGCCTTTAATTTTTCAGGGACAATTTTACGACATCACCATGTCAAGTTATAAACAAATTTCATAACAGTAGCGTTTTACTTTATGAATTTGAGTGAGTGTTACAGCTAAAAATTCTTCCAGTCCACCAGGGATGTTCTTTCATGTGGCATATCTCTGCCCTAAAACCTCGCCTCTTTTCCCCTTTTTTTCCAAAACCTCAAGATCAGTGTTTCCCTGTCGTAAATCATTTTTATACCTCCACCACTACCATTCTCACGTGAAGAATAATGCCAAAAGCCAAAACAGAAGGCCTGTTTTCATGACCAAAATGGCAACCCAATTGTCCACCTCAGCAGCTCTCCTTCAAAATCCCACTGATTCAGTCCCTCAAATATCAAAGAAAAAGGCCCAATTCGAGGCCCCAGAAAGCGTACTCCGCCACAAGCTCGACCAGTGCTCAAAACACGGAGACTTTGCTCAGGCACTTCGCCTTTACAATGAGGCGAGGGCAAGTAATATTCAACTCAATGTGCATCATTTTAATGTATTGCTTTATTTATGCTCACCAAATAATGATGGCAGTAGGCACGAGGTGGATAATTTTGTAGGTTTGGAGAAAGGCTTTGAGATTTTTAAACAGATGAGGTTGGATAAAGTGGTGCCAAATGAGGCTACATTTACCAATGCTTCTAGATTGGCAGCTGCTAAAAAGGACCCAGAAATGGCTTTTGAGTTGGTCAAGGAAATGAAGAATCATGGAATAGTTCCAAAGTTGAGGTCCTATGGACCGGCATTGTTTGAGTTTTGTGAGAAGGCAATGGCTGATCAGGCATATGAGGTAGATGACCATATGGTGGATAACAAGGTCGCAGCCGAAGAGCCTGAGCTTTCAGCACTTTTGAGGGTTAGTTCTGATGTCAAGAGGGAGGAGAAAGTATATGAAATGGTTCATAGGTTGAGAGCCACTGTGAGGCAGGTGTCTGAGGATACTGCCAATGTGGTGGAGGATTGGTTTAGGTCAGAGAGGGCGGCAGAGGTTGGGGCAGAAAATTGGAATGTAGAAAAGGTGAAGGAAGGAGTTGTGAAGGGAGGGGGTGGATGGCATGGCCAAGGGTGGCTGGGGAAAGGGAGATGGAGAGTGGTGAGGACCCAGATGGATGAGGCTGGGGTCTGCCAGTCGTGTAGAGAGAAGCTTGTTTGTATAGATATTGATCCTATGGAGACCCAGAAATTTGCTAATTCTTTGGCAAAATTGGCTAGCGAAAGAGAAGCTAAAGCTGGCTTTGGGCAATTTCAGGTATGGAACTTGTTTATTGTTTACTGTTGTTAAGGATGATTTGTATGTGGCGAACAAATATGTATTGGTTTGATATTTTATACTCATATAATTTGGGTTGTGTAACTTGTGTTTAATATGTTTGACGAATTAGTCATGATTTTGTATGATCTTGTTAGCAGGAATATTATTTTTTCTATCATATTCTAGAATTGAAAATTATTTGCATTTGACATGTCTTAGCAAAGTTCTAAAAGGCATAAAGCGTGGAGGTCAAGCTTTAAGCCTTACGAGTTTAGGTGTAATAAGGCATTTTCCTATTTTTAATATAAATTTAATTATTGTAGGCCAATAAACAAGTAAAATTATGCATACCTTGTCACACATATTTTTCAAATTTCTAACAGACATAATTCTAAAAATCATAAATACTCCAGGTAAATATTTTTGTGTACATGAGTAGAGAAGTCTATATTTGTAGAATAAGTTTGGGCTAAGGTGATTTTTTTGTTGGATTTATTTCATTTGTAAGGTTTTACCTATAATACACGGACATGTGTGTTCGACATGATATGTGTCAGATACATAGACACGTGTCTTCGACATGATACGTGTTAGATACGTCGATAAGATTTTTCAAAAAAGTACTGACACAACACGTCGCCGACACGTTGATTAAATTCTTCAAAAATTTTCATTTATATAATATAAATTTAGTTTTATACTTGTTATTAATTTTTCTTGTTTGAAATCTTTAAATATGAGTACCTATTTATTATTTACTAATAAAAATATATAATATTTTTAATAAGAAAGAAAAATGTTATGGTAGAGTGTCTGAGGAGTGTCGGACACGCTGCCCTAATTGAAGTATCCGTGCTACATATGGTTTAACAATGATTGAACGCTGGACTTCATAATACAAAAATACTACTTGCCAAAAAAAGGCGAGTGTCTTCTTGCCTTGGCGCGAGGTGGGACGTTTTATCCGAGCATCTAAAAAGGTGGGTGATGGAGATCGGGATAAAAATAAATAAAGAGATATATTTTATTTAGAATTTTATAATAAGAGTTTAATTTATATTTCAATTAGATTAGTTTTGATATTTTGATACAATTATAGTTTATTAGGAGTTTGTTTCCTTTTAACTTATTCGTTTATTTGCTCTATAAATAGGACTTATACATTGTAAATCACAACCTGAATATATGAATTAAAGTGATTTTCCTCTTACCCTCAATTCTTCTCTTCTTAGATCCCCTTTCTATTATTAATCTTCGATTGTTCTTTAACAAGTTATACGCATCCCCCGTCAATTGGCCTTTAGAACATTGTGTCTTAGACTTCATTTTATATCTTAAAATTCTAGTGGAAAATACCAGTACATTTCAATTAGGAGAAGTAGACGTTGGAAAAGGAGACTTTTGTTCAAATCAAGCAATCAATCCTAGGCTTTAAGCGTTTCTTAGATCATCCTTTTTATTGTGCTTTACTCTTTGGCCTCTAATTTTATAGTGAATATTTTACATTTATGAAAGGGAGTATAAGCAAGTAGATGGTTTAGCAAGCTCTATATGGTCTTACACCCCGCTTGATGCCAATTAAGAAATTTGGCACTGCTTCAATAATTGAATGGTATGGTTTAAACAGCCACCCTTATTTAGGCTAGAGTCGACAAGGTGAATTTTCAATGACATTTCATTTTTCAGCTCGAAATAAAGGGTAGATTCAGTTACTCTTTTTGAGAAGCAAGCACTATTTCTGGATATCCAAAAAGGAAAGTTGAAATATTCGATTATAAATGGAGTGTGTGCATTCATGTGCATGTGTCCAAACATATTTTAGTTATAGAAGCAGACTAGCTTGTTGATGCATGCAACTGCGACTCTGTAGGAAAAGAATTGTGATGGTGCTCAATTATTGAAATATCAAGGGAACAAAGGAATAGAATATTATTGAGAATCTTAATTAGGGATATCGACATTGATTACAACCATTACAACGAAATTTTGGTAAAACTGAGGGAAGATATATAGACTTTCTAACTGCTGTAATAAAGAATTGCATGTTACAGAACCACAAGCATAAAGCAGGATGATAATATTGTAAGATGTTGAAATCTCAAGTTTTCAAAAATAAGACAGTTGGGCAGGTTATTGCGTCTTTTACTCTCTACCTGACCAGGGACTGCTAAACCTCATACCTACCCAACTTGTTTGTCTTCGAACACGCCAAATGGGCCAATTGTCAACCTGCAATCAAGTTTAGCAAATGCCCTTGTTTGAGCCCCATTTTTGGTTAAAAATGTATTTTGGAATAGTGATTTTTTTGGAGAATGTGTGGTTAAAAAAATAAGGAAAATTTTCCAGTTTACGCGTAAAATTATTTTATGGAAGAATGTGTGGTTGAAAATGAGTGTTGGAAAAAAATGGAGGCCAAACATAGGCTATATTTTTTCATAACTGCTTTCATCAGTATAGGAAGTCATGCCTGCAATTGTGACATCATTAATTGAAAATGAGTTGATAGTATTCGCCAGTGCAATATTTTTGTTTATGCTTCAGCCATTTCATATCACAAAAAAAATTGTCTTCTAAAGCAAATGTTGCACGTATTCAGGAATGGGTTCGACGTCATGGTCCATTTGATGCAGTAGTAGATGGTGCAAATGTGGGCCTTATTAATCAGCATAATTTCAGTTTTTCCCAGGTAATGTTAACCTATGCTTCCCCCCTTGGTGCTCTGTGCCTGTCTATGATGCACCGACACGGACACATATGTCCAACACGATACGTGTCAGAGTATCCAACA
>CAIGRK010414012.1:0-10489 GCA_903798315.1 Fraxinus greggii | reverse complement strand
TCGATTTGTTGTAGTGTGAACTTATAAGAGTAAGGTCTATCCAAACTACGAGAGGGTAAGGAATAGAATTGAAAAGTTGAACTTAGGATGCGCCCCGGGAAAATTGAGGGAAAATCATAATTTCGGACTACTTTGGGACAAGTGTTGAACCAATCACAATTTTAAGATGTTGACATGAGTTTTCACACACACACACACGTTAGGTTATGCATGTAACACGTGGAGACTGATTTAATTTTTGCACTGTTGTAATTGTTCATTTGTCTGACTACCAAATTCCAAACCTGAGACACGGTATGTTGTTAAACCATTTTTTTGTATAGTTGAGTTATATTTGTGTTCGAGGACAAACAATATTTCAAGTTTGGGAGAGTTTGATAAGTGCATTTTTACACACTTATCTCGATGGGAGGCATCATGTACCTCTTCAAGAGCGTTCTCCACATTAGATGGTTCATCCATGGAAAGCATCACCTTCAAAAGGAAAGTAAGGCGACCCCAATGAGGGCGTCACGCACCTCTCCTAACGAATAGACATCCTTGGCAGAGGCGGCCCCATGGGAGGCATCACGCACCTCTTCAAGGGCGTTCTCCATGGTGGATGGTTCATTCATGAAAAATATCACCTTCGAAGGGCAGATGAGGTGACCCCAGTGTGGGTGTCACGTTCCTCTCCTAATGAAATGGACATCCTTGGTAGATGTGGCTCCATGAGATGCATCAAGTACCTCTACAAGAGCGTTCTCCATGGTGGATAGTTCATCCACAGAAAGCATCCACTTCGAAGGGTAGATGAGGCATGATTATGCCCAAAAAATAACCCGATAGTTGTGGTACAGGTTTGGGGTGTCGATTCCACATAGAGATAGAATAAATGCTCAAATGATCAAAAAGGATAGATGTTTAAGAATTCACTATTTGAAATAATGAAATTAAAATCAATGTTTTAAGGTGGTGAAGCATCGGAATTCCCTCAATTGGATTGGATCAATCTCATCAATTATTCATTCTCATAACTCAATTATAGGCCTTCATCACAACTCTCTAATCGGAAGATATGGCGTTACAAATGAATTTAATTCAATTTTAATTCGAGAATATAAACTTCCTATGACACATTTGCACTCTTTTTATTGGAATAAGATAAAAAATCGACCATATATATCAAGCATAAGGCAGTAATCAATCCAGTAATAAAGTAAAATTGAAATTGAAAATCAACAAATAATTTAATTTTTCGATGAAAATGATGACAAAATCCATGAAAAATCTAGTAAATGTTAAGTTAGTTCCAAAATATTCATGAAAAGAAAATCTAAATGCTAAAACTGTTTGACAATGAAAAATCAAATTACATGGATAAAAGACGAGAAATCACCAATTCCGATTAAGTTCCTTCATCGCTCCACCAAGGTTTTTAATTCTTCATCGAGATTCGTGAGCAAAAACCAGAGAAAAATATATATGGAGGCGTCTACCCTTATTCTGGTACGTTCTATGGTTGAAATATCGTGAAAGAAGTTGGTTTCCATAAGAGTTTGACGTAAATTGGGAAACTGAAATCGCATCAAAATTAACTACTATGCGACTGCATAGTAGTGTGGGAGCTGCGGTTGCATAGAACAACAAAATTGGGTGCTGGATTCTCTGAAGGGCCTCATGCGACCGCATAGCTTATTCATTTTCCAATTGTTGCGTTTTGGTCCTCAAACACCGTTCCTCATTTTGTGACTTCTTTCTCCACTTCTTCTTCTTCCCATGCTCAATTCCTTAGCCCATTTGACCTCATCATCAGCATATCTTTGTTTTGCCTTTCGAGTCATTTTTTGGATATTTGCAATTTGGTCACTAAACTTTCATTTCCTTCAATTTGGTCCTTTTTATTTGTTTTTCCTTATTCCTGCTACATTCTTCATGTTGTCCTACAAAGCATGAATTACATAGAATTAAGCTATATTCCAACATATTAATCAACAATATTTCATGCTTTGACAGTAAAACAAGTGTGTAAAAATGCACTTATCAATGCGATCCCAGAGGGGCGTCACGCGTCTATCGTAACGAAGTGAACATCCTTAGTAGAAGTGACCCCGTGGAAGACATCATACACTTCTTCAAGAGCGTTCTCCATGGTGGATGGTTCAACCAAGGGAAACATCACCTTCGAAGGGCAGATGAGGCGACCCTAGTGGAGGCGTCACGTCCTTCTCCTAACGAAGTGGACATTCTTGGAAGAGGTGGCCCCGTAGGAGGTATTACACACCTTTTCAAGGGCATTCTCCATTATGGATAATCATCCACGAAAAATATCACCTTCGAAAGGCAGATGAGACGACCTTAGTGGGGGAGTCACGCGCCCCATGGGAGGCATCACGCACCTCTATAAGGGTGTTCTCCTTGGTGGATAGCTCATCCACAGAAAGCATCACCTTCAAAGGGCAAATGAGGCTATCACAGTAGGGGTGTCACACGCTTCTCCTAATGAAGTATACAATCTTGGCAGTGGTGGCCCCGTGGGAGGCATCACGCCCTTCTTCAGGGCGTTTTCCATGATGGATAGTTCATCGACGGAAAGCATCACCTTCGAAGGGCAAATGAAGCGACCCCAATGGGGACATCACACACATCTCCTAATGGAGCGGACGTTGTTGGCAAAGGTGGCCGTGTGGGAGGCATCACGCGACGTTGTTGGCAAAGGTGGCCGTATGGGAGGCATCACACACCTCTTCAAGGGCATTCTCTAAGGTGGAAGTTCATCCATGGTTCGAAGGGCAGATGAGGTGACCCTGTTGGGGGTGTCACACTCTTTTCTTAACGAAGTGAACATTCTTGGCAGAGTTGGCCCTATGAGAGGCATCATGCATCTCTTCAAGGGCTTTCTCCATAGTGAATAGTTTATCCATGGAAATCATCACATTTGAAAGGCAGATGAGGCGACCCCAATGGGGGCATCACACACCTCTCATAAAGAAGTGGACTCCTTGTCAAAGGTAGCCCCATTGAAGGCATCACGCACCTCTTCAAAGGAGTTCTCCATGGTGGATGATTCATCCATGAAGAGCATCACATTCAAAGCGTGGATGAGGCGACCCAATGGGAGCGTCACACGTTTCTCCTAATGAAGTGGACATCCTTGGCAGAGATGGCTCCATGGGAGACATCATGCACCTCTTCAAAGGCGTTCTCCATGATGGATGGTTCATCCATGGAAAGCATCACCTTCGAAGGGCAGATGAGAGGACCTTAGTGACTGAGTCACGCGCCTCTCCTAACGAAGTGGACGTCTTTGACAGAGATGGTCCCGTGGGAGGCATCACGTACCTCTTTAAGAACGTTCTCCATGGTGGATTGTTCTTCCATGAAAAGTATCACCTTCGAAGGAAAAATGATGGGACCCTAGTTAGGGCATCACGCATTTCTCCTAATGGAATGGACATCCTTGGTAGAGTTGCCTCGTGGGAAGCATCATACACCTCTTCAAGGGTGTTCTCCATGGTAGATGGTTTATCCATGAAAAAACATCATGTTCAAAGGGCAGATAAGGCGACCCCGGTAGGAACGTCACACGGGGGAAAGTGGCGAAGTGACACCTGATTATTTTATTCCATTAACAAAAATATTTACATGGCCAAAGTTATACTTTGTTTTGAAAGTTCCCTTCTGGTAATATCTTCTCAAATGTTCAATGTTCCAAGGGTGATGAATCAATTTTCCTTCCAAGCTTTCAATCCTATGTGTGTCAGGTCTCACCTCCTCCGAAATGCGATACGGGCCTTCTCAACTGGGTCCCAATGTTCCTCTTCTTGACTCTTTCGAGGATGGAAAAACTTTTTGGATTGCCAAATCATCTATACAAAAAGCCATTTTCTTTACTTTGGCATTGTGTAGCAAACATTCTTGCGTTGGTATGTGGCGAGCTTGGTTGGAGAATCATCCCTCCTTTTTCAAGGAATTCAAGCTCAGACCTCCTCAGTTCATCACTAGTTATCTCATTAAAGTAGATGCGACCAGGCAAGGGTACTCCATCCTCTACTGGGCTCATGGTCTCGGCTTCGTAAGTCATGGAGAAGGGGGTTTTCCCAGTTGCAAGTTCTGGTAGTGGTGCGTATGGCCCAAAGAAGTTGAGGAAGTTCATCAACCCAGGCACCCTTCGAAGCATCCAGCTTTCTTTATAGGGTGTGTTTAATGGTTTTGTTGACTGCCTCGACCTGGCCATTAGATTAGGGATGATGAGGTGCGGAGAAATGTTTATTAATTTCAAGCTCGTTGAACAGATTTATTGTCAAACTGTTTGCCATTATCTGATACAACAGGATGGAGGATGCCGAACCTGCATATGATATTCTTCCAAAGAAACTTGGAAGTGTTTGCCTCAGTTATCTTAGCAAATGGTTCTACTTCGACCCATTTTGTAAAGTAGTCGATTGCAACAATGGTGAAGCTGACATTCCCTCTCCCTCTCTGCAGTGGGCCTATGAAGTCGACTCTGCATTGGCAAATGGCCATGGGCTTAATTAATGTAAGCTCTTTTGACAGTTGTCTTGGCACAATGGAGAAGCGTTGGCACATGTCACACTTATGCACAAACTGTATCGAGTCCCTTTTTAGGGTGGGCCAGTAATACCCCTATCTAATCACTTTGTGCTCCAGCGCTAGTCCTCCAGAATGAATGTCAGAGATCCCCTCATGGATCTCCCTTAGGCTATGGTTCACCTTTTCTTCTCATGTGCACCTAAGGATGGGGGATGAGAAACCTCGTTTATATAGTACATCACCTTATATGACAAAATGAGTAGCCTTTCTCCTAAGCCAGTGAGCTTCAACTTTTTTGCTGGGTAGGGTCTGTTATCTGAGAAATACCATAATTGGTTGCATCCAAGCTGGGATTGTCCTCGATCCACATCACTTCCTCTTTCCTTATGATTGAGGGTTCGATGAGGCGCTCAATGGGAACCACTTGAGGGGTTCGAAATCCTTACTACTAGACAACTTAGATAGAGCAACGGTGTGAATATTCTCAAGACAGGGAATTTACGTCAATTCAAATCTGTCAAAGTTGGGGAGAAAGTTCATGACAAGTTTGAGGTATGCTGCCATACTTTTGTCCTTAGTCGCAAAATTGTCAATGACGTGGCTTACCACCAATTGAGAGTCACTGCTGATGAGTAACCTTTTTACTTGAAATCCCTAGCTAAACGGAGGGTGGCTAGGAGTGCCTCATATTCAACCACATTGTTTGATGCCCTGAACTAGAACCTTACAATGTAATTGAGCCTATGACCTTCATGGCTTTCCAAAACCACTCCTACTCCCCAGCCCATTTCTCCAGATGGCCAATCAACAAAAAGGTTCCACTTTAACAACCTTCCTGAGGCATCTGGTTTCTGAAGGACTTATTTAAGTGAGAAGTTCGTCAATACATAAATACTATGGGCTTGGAAGAATGAACTTAATTTTTGAGATACAGTGATCGAGGAAAGGACGAACTTCTCCATGTCTTGGTAGCGAGTTTCTACTGGCAGCAAGGCTTTGCTTATATAGTAAATAGGCAGCTGGTGTATATTTTCTTCCCTTATAAGAACCGAACAAACAGTATCCTCAAATATAGCCAAATAGAGCAGTAAAGCTCCCCCGCTTTGGGTTTGGATAGGAGGAGGGCCTGTATGAGGTAACTCTTTAGCCCCTGAAATGCCTCCTCACTCTCCGATGTCCATAGGAACCTCTGTCCCCCTTTGAGACTTTTAAAGAAGGGAAGACATTTGTCTGTGGCCTTAGAGATAAAACGATTGAGTGCTGTCACCTTGCCAATAAGTCTTTGCACTTCCTTAGGCTTCTATGGTAATCTCATTTCGATTATAGCCTTGATTTTTTTGGATTCGCCTCAATTCTTCTCTGATTCACAATGTAGCCGAGGAATATACCGGAAGCTACACTGAATGTACATTTGAGTAGATTTAACCTCATCCCATATCTTCTCAGAATTTGGAATGCATCCAAGTGCTTTACATTATCCTTCGCTTGGAGGCTTTTTACCAAAATGTCGTCCATATAAACTTCCATCGTTTTGCCAATATAGGCAGCGAACATTTTGTTCACTACTCCAGCGTTCTTCAGTTCAAAGGGCATCATCACCTTATAACAATACAGCCCCCATTCTATGATAAAATAGGTGTTACCCTTGTCCGCCGAATATATGGAATTTTGGTTATAACCTGAATAAACATCCACGAAACTGAGTAGTTCGTGTCCTGCAGTAGAATCTATTCTGTCCTTTGGACATGTCTGATAGAGGTTGGAGAAGTCAATGCACTTTCTCCATATGCTATTGTGTTTCTTTCAAACACCGGATTGGATATCCACATCGGATTGGTGGCCTCCTTAATGAAATCATTGCTGATCAATTTCTCAAAGCTTCATACTTCTGTGCATTGAATGCTCTTCTCTTCTGCCTATTCGGGTCTATTTCTATCATATCCTCATGTTTCCATACGAAGAAGTCCAAGTTCTTGCACATAAATTTCTTCAATTCCTCTTTTGTTTCATCTTGCAAATTTTTCCCTACTCGTAGAGTTTTAGTGGTGCCTTAGGGGTCCACAGGAAAACTCTCTAGTTCCTTCGTGTGTGGCTCTGACTCAACAATTAGAAGGTCCAACTCGTCCAAAGCTATCCCTTCAGGAATACCCCTTCCAAGAGCTTCTGCCATCTCGACATCTTTCCCTTTTATAGGGATCTGTCCTTCTTCAAGGGTGTCGATCATTTTGACGTCAAAAAGCACCATATTAACTCCCCGGAGCTTGGCCTTTTTTAAAGAGTTGAGGTAACATTTCTTTGACCCGATCTGATCACCCTAAACAGTAGCTACTCCCCGCTCAGTAGGAAACTTCATGCACAAATGATGGATGCAGGTCACAGCCCACAACTCCTTTAAAACTGACCTTCCTAATACCCCATGGTATGTAGACCAGTGATCGACCACCAACAATTCCATGAAGTGGCGAGCTACTAGAGGTGGTGTCCCCATTTTGACAGCCTGGTAATCCTTCATCCTGAAACAATGCTATCTCCAGTGAATCTGTACATAGGAGTAGTCATAGGAGTGAGTTTGTGATCCACTACCATCTTATTGTAGGCGAGGCCAAACAAAATATTCACTAAACTCTCATTGTCTACAAGTATGCGCTTCAGTTCGTTTCGAGTCACCACAACTCTTACCACTAACGCATCACAATAAGGATAGTATACGCCTGCTGCATCTTCCTAAGTGAATGTAATGGCCTCTATAGGTCTCACCCTTTGGGACTAGTTTACTATATAGCTGGCCATGGGCGGAATTTTTGCCTCCCTAGTATAATTCCTTTGTGCGTTTCGGGATTCGCCTCCTACATGCTGTCCTCCAATAATCATGTTGATTTCTCGAATAGTATGTTTTCAGTTGCGATAGGAAAATCTCTCCTGGGTCACCGTCTATCCCTGGGTCTCTCTCTATGATCACTTCTGCCACGTCAAGGCGAATGTAGCTTCTTCTCGCCTCTCCTAGGCGAATTCGGCCTCGGAACACCATCCTGAAGGCGACCCTCCTTCCTTTTGTTGTGGGGATTCCTTCTTTCCGCGGATAAGGGGACATCCCAACATTTGCTCATGTCATATTGTGGGGATTCCTTCTTTTCGCGGATAAGGGGACATCCCAACATTTGCTCATGTCATAGCCACATAAACGATAGAAGGTACAATAAGGTCGCACCTCTTCAGGGGGCTTATTTTTAGGTCTTCCACACCTTCCTTTATTCCTTAGGTTAGAAGGTCACCTAGATGTTCCGACTCTAACATTGCCACCGGTCCAATGTTTTCAGGTACAACATTCAAAGTTGTCGTGGCCAATGCCTACCCCGAAGTGGGAGCTACGATGTGCCCGGTCTAAGTCCATTGCCGATTTATGTAGGCCCTCTCCCCATCTGCCTTTGGGATGGGGAGGGTCCCTGTGCTGCCCTATTTTGATGATCAATCATCTCTTCGTTGACAATCTCATCAACTATCATCATATCCACAAGCTTGTCATAAGTAGTAGGGTTTTTGGCTTTGGACGTCTCTCCAAAGTAGTGTATTCATGTTCAATCCTCATTTTAGAATCGAAAAGGCCTTTTTGTAAGTGACTTGCTTGCAATAAGTTATCTCATCAGTGAAATGAGTTAGGTAATTATTCAGCATTTTCCCTGTTGCTTGCCTCATATCTTGGAAGCGAGGATCGGTGCTTCTCCATTTTCTTAGACAAATATATTGGTTAAAAATGTCTTTTTGAGGTCGAGCCAGCTCCTGATGCTAAGTAGTGTCAACCTGCCATACAACACATCGGCTACTTCGCCCAGTGTTAAGTGAAAGGCCCTATAGCTGGTGACGCACCTCTGAAACTCATCTTTGTTTGGTATTTACTGAGGTGTTTCTCAGGGTCGCCTTTTCTCTCGTACTTCGAAATTTTGGGAGTGCAAATTTAGGACGTATGGGAAATTATGAAACTCCTTGGACAAGGGAGATTATCATCATCGTTGTCGAGCTCATAGGACTGGCATGGTCCATCAGAATCATTTACATCTGCTAAGTAACGAGAAGAGGGTTGGGATGACCCTCCTCGATTTCCCCAGTTCATCAGGCTTCACCTTTCTTGCGTGTTCCTAGGTGAAGGAGCCTTTGTTATTTGGCTTTGCACTTGCTTTTGTGGCGGAACTGTTTGATGGGTGGATTGGTTCCTATTTCTAAGCCTTCGTCTAATTCGATCGAACACACTCACGGACCTTTGAAGTTGCTCTTCATAGTTCGAGGGAACTTGTCCCCTCCGACTTGAGTGTCATTGGTAGGGTGGCTGAAGGTGTAGTTGGAGTAACCCCCACTTCCCTTTCAACCTAGGCCTTTCTTCTCTGCCGACTTGAATGGGTCCTCTGGCTCTGTCCCTATTTCTACCTGGTGCTGGTTGTAGGCTGATTATGGGGTACTCTGAGGTACTGGGAAGCCTCTTTGATTTTGGATTTGCATGAGGAGTTCATGTATAGCCGCATTTTAGGCTGTAATGCTTCTCATGTTGGTACCCATATGAGCTGCCTCAATAGTTAGTCACCCGGCAGTTCTTTCGCCTCTGCATTGGCAGTGGAGAGGCCTTCGATACTTAACATTGGGTCGGAGGATCTCTTCTTTACAGACCTCCCTTATTCTCCTCGGATTTATGTTTTCGTTGCTTGAACTCATGTTTTGGGCTTGCAAACTCTTTTCTTCCAAGACGTAATCAATGAAACTCCAAATATCTTTCTTGGGGCTTCCACTTGTTCTTTCCTCAAGAACAAATCAGTTTTAAAGGGAGAGACCAATTGAATATTCTGGTAAGCTTTTTCTTTACAGAGATATTCGTGGTTATAGTAACGTTTTCCCACTGATAGCGCCAATCTATTGACCCCGAAAATGACCCTCACACGTGGCCAATAAGATATAACTCAACGTAAGCTCCTTCCTGCAAGTTGTAACTTACTGTTAGTCAATCGTGGCCTTTTTCGGTGAGGGTAGAAGCGATCGCGAACACTCTAACGATCAAATCACTGAGTTGGTAAACCAGAGTTGAGATGTCCAGTGGTGGTGATCCCCGGAACATGATTATTAGTGTAAATGTGTGTGGACAAGGATAATATAAAAAGCTAGTGTTATCTTTTCTNTGCAAGTTGTAACTTACTGTTAGTCAATCGTGGCCTTTTTCGGTGAGGGTAGAAGCGATCGCGAACACTCTAACGATCAAATCACTGAGTTGGTAAACCAGAGTTGAGATGTCCAGTGGTGGTGATCCCCGGAACATGATTATTAGTGTAAATGTGTGTGGACAAGGATAATATAAAAAGCTAGTGTTATCTTTTCTCCAGAGGCCGAGAGCTCTCTCCTCCCATACTGCAAGTGTAAGTATTTATAATAAAAGGGATGATAGGGGAATCGTTGGATGTAAAGCACGTGGTTTCGAATCCTGGACGGGTCTTCCTTTCATAGGCGTCAATCATCAATCCATAGGTGGGCAAATATTTAATGCTTCTTGACATATAATGTTTCACTTGACATTTTAGAGTCTGTCACACAAACGTTTCATCAATAGTCTTAACGATTCGATTTTGAGATCTGTAATAAAAGACCTTCTAGTACATAGGGTCGAAGTGAAGTGGTTCGTGGCAGAAGTTGTAGTTGCGCTCTGGGTATCTTATCGCCTTCGAAATAGGTTTCAGTTAGCCCTATTGATCAATCCATTTAAGGTTTGCCGAAGCCATACGAAGTGAGGGCCTTAGCATCCGCCACGGGGCGGATGAGTCCAGCTCATCCACCACGTGGCAGATGAGTCCAGTTTGTCTAATCGTGACGGATGAATTCACTTCGTCCACCATCGCCTAACACGTGGTGGATGATATGGAAGCCTGTAACAAAAATTAATGGAAAATTTATTTTGTAGAAACATATCTTTTTTCTTGGGAAC
>CAIGRK010413988.1:0-13743 GCA_903798315.1 Fraxinus greggii | reverse complement strand
GCCCAGACTTATAACAAAACAAAACAAAAATGAAAGGAAGAAACCAGCCAGTGTCGGAGAAGACGACGAACCAGTGCGGCAGTCTTCTTCCCAAAAACTTCTCCGGCGGAACCCAGCATGGGTGGCCGCCCCCCGGCTGGGTGCTAGGTCCGCCACTGGATGTGGTCCCCACCCCATTTCGTGAGTAGTCGGTATGGAATTTGGTAAAAAAAAAATTAGTACATGTAGCATAATCTTCATAAAATATTATTTTCAACTGAAACCAAAACAACAATGAGAATATTACCATTAGATGAAATACATGAAACCATAGCAATATATGAAGAAAAATTTGAAAAAGTAAGGATTGCGTTTTACTTTGAATTTGATGAATTTAGCGCTTGCTTGTTTCCCATTATTTTCAAAATGCATTTTTTTTATTTTCAATCACAAATTTTTTAATATTACATTTTGGGAAAAATTGGATCTCAAACAGGCTTTTAGTATTGAATTATGCTATTTGTACAATATTTTTGTACATCGTTGACAATGTTGACTGTGACAAAAAAGTATTGGTTGAAATGATGAATTATTTTTTAAACCATCAAATAAAAACATACCACGTCATATTGTCAAAATTATTATACACAAAGTGTTGTTCCTTAGTATTACCATTAGAGGAAATACACGATGGCAAAATTCACCTTCTTTTAATTTTTGTTTTTGAAGGAACAAAATCCTGGAGTCTCGCCTCCATCATTAACGACTTTTAGCTCTACACAGAAGTATTGCATTCTCAATTACTTTATAGTAAAGTTTAGATGAATATAGTAATTTTTCAAATTTTTGAAATTTTATTAGAGATGTATTTAAAGTAGGATGAATATGTAAAATTTGTATGAATCTATAGTGTATAAATGAATGAATTTAATAAGGACGATGTTGAAATTTGACTGGGATGAAAATAGGATTCTTTTTTTTTTATAAATATTTTAATTTTAATATGGATGAATACAGAGTAAGATGAATATATAAGGAGTTAAACAGCAGCAGCCAAAAATAATGACCTTTATTGCGTCAACATGACGCAATATGTTAGCCCCATTTAACAATTAAAATTCCCTCCCAAAAACTCATATTTTGCTTATAATCTTCGTAGAACCCTAAATCGGAATCGTTATTAATTATGCCTCCAAGTAAAGAACTCTGCAGGAATTTTCAACGTGGCACGTACGTTTTTAGGTTTTGTTAAGTCGTGTTAATTAAATTCCCAGTTTTTCGTTCGTAATACTTATTTTGTGGTGTACTTCGAAACTAGACTGTATTTTAATTTTTCAACTTTTATGAACCATTGGGAGTTGATAATGCTGTTAGGACGCTTTAAGTTTCTGATAAATTTTGCACCTTTTGTGTGCTTTGATGGTAAATTGTCATTGTAATTAAAGGGACTTCATATTTTATTTTGTTTGGGTTTTGCACTAACTAATTTTAGATTATTTGAAAATATGGAGCTTAATTTTTGTTTATTGACATGCTTATAAGTTGGAATATCATCTATAGACTATAGTTGATAGCGTTTTTTGACTCCGGATCTAAACTGGTTTGGAGATCAATAAAGACGAAACTCAAGGAAATCTATAAAGTTGATTTACGAGTAACTTGTGGACAAATTTGAGTTGTGGAATGGGATGATCTTTCGATCATCTCTAATTTAGTATTACCGTTTTCATGTTTACAACTACCGAAATATAGAATGTTCCGTGAGCTCGAGAACTCTGCACTCTTGAAGAGCTATCTCTTAGTTTAGCTATATACTACTTAAAAATTGCAAATATGCAATGATTAAAAAGCAATACTGTTATTGTTTCGGCCATAAGGACTAGGATGTGCAAGTGGTATCAATTTGAAGTTATAAGTTAATCTCGAAGGGACAAAGCTAGAACACTTTCTGCTTTTAGTACGGAGATATTGTATGCACTGCAAACAATAGTGTCAGCAGTTGTGTCAAGAGAGTCACTATCTCCACTTTTATTTAGAATTTATAAAGCATGTTGGCACTATTGTTCTTGTGCTTTTATCATATCTTTCCTTTCTGATGTATATGGTTCAATCATTTCAGACTTCAGAATTGCAGATAATTTTACGTGATATATATAGAATTATAAACAGTCTCGATAGGTCTATTCCTTCAGTTGTTTTCTGCATCATGTAATACTTTTCTAATCTCACAGTTGTCGATATGGCGATCACTGTAAGTTTCTTCATTTCATGCCACAATAATCACAGCCCAGCCCCTTTGGATTTGGCACGCAAACTGGCACTCAGTTTCAGCGCACAAATCCACAACAGCAGAAGCCCAATCCTTTTGGCGTTGGAGTCCAGAATAATGCTCAACCGAGAGGGGCAAATGATTTTGGATCCAGACCAAATCAATTCAAGGTTCTTTTCCTAATTGATTCTAGCTTCTTACTGCATATTTGATTTCAGATTAATGGTGGTGTCATCAAGTGTGACCCAATTATGGCTTATTTGTCGTTTTATCAATGTATTCATTATCTTGTTTTTTACCCTGTAATATTCTTTTGGGATCAGCCTTTTGAAAATAAGTGGACTCGTTTCTCCCCTTTGAATGCAAGTGGCTCCTCTACATTGCGGCAATCCGACAGTCAGACTCCTGCACATAATCACAAGTAAGTGTGTGATCATCAATGAAAGATATTCTTTTCTCAGCATTTATAGCATTCCACTCAATTCATTTTATACTCAAATCACATGCATTTGGCGGATTATGGTTTTGATGCATGTGAAGGTGCACAGATCCTGAGTCTTGCAAACGTCAAATGATTGAAGATTTTGAAAATGAGAGGCCACTGTGGAAGCTTACTTGTTATGGGCACAACAAAAAGTATGCACCATCTTCTAATATTTCCAGATCTTCAATAAATTTAATATCTTAAAGTTTCCAGTTTCATAACTTTGTTGGTCATTTTGTGGCTGAAATTGAGTTCATAAATGATCAATTATTTTGTCCGCAGCAATCTATGTGACATTGTTGGTGATATCAGCTATAAAGAGTTACATTGGCATATGATGAATCTAACCGTGGATTGAGCTTACAGTCCATTGTAAGATAATCTAAACTCACTTGCCATTTTGTATTCCTGGGCCAAACTGTTCAGTGAGGTTGAACGTTGTATCACCTAAAGGATTATACAAATTCAAATAAAGACATGTATTCTCAAAATTGAAGCAGTAAATTGATTACACAATATAAGTAGAAAACTGATTGCCTAGAGTGAAATAACTCTCATTTTTCGCTAGTTCATTAAATCCTTGCGGAGAAAAGTTTAGAATTTTATCAATATGTGTTTTAGCCGTTTTACATATCTGTACTTAGGAATGAGACTATTAGTATAAAATTTGAATTAGTGCAGGCTTTCACTAATATGTCTAATTTTTTCAGAAAATTTTATGGATTTGGTATTTCATCGTATTCCACAATTATATAATAGGAATTAGGTTACTTGGTAGATCAATTTATTTACTGGCGGTTATTTTTTCTTATCTTGATGCAGATCGAATGAGAGAGGATCCTACTAAATTCCAAATTGGTTGAATTTCAAATCCTTGAAGAGAAACCTTATACGGTTTCATCAAATGCCTCAATTAGCACTCAAATTTTAGTTCTTAGTGTCAGCCCAAATGCTCCAATGACAATTCAGAGTGGTGGCCATCCTCCAGTGTCAACTGTCAAGCTTTGGTCAAGTGGGAGCATCAGCAAACACGTCTGGAATGTGAGCTATTATCCCCAATACTAATTTTTCAATTGTCCTTTCACTTTTATATGTTCGGCTTACAATGGATCGTTTGTGCCATATTACTTCCCAGGTTCAGTGTTGCATCAAATTATACCTTTGGGCAATCCCATTCTGACCAGAATTACAGTCAGGCATCTAGCACGTTTAAGAAAAATAACTCGCACTAATAAGTTCTCACCAGAACCCATTTTCGAAGCCAACATTGTCATCACCATATGCCTACAGCGGTTTATATCCCGGCAGAGTTTCTCATGATGGGGGCTAGTTCTGCCTTGGATGTGACTAAAAACATCCATATAATGTAAGTTTTTACATCTCATCTTATTATATTTGGTGTCACATGCTTACCTCTATTGGAGGAATATGTACTTCACATCTTCACCTTAAGTCCAAGTACACATTTTTTTTTTCTCATTCTTAAGCATTTTCCTTAATTTTAAACTGAAGAAATATATGTCGTTCTATCTATTACCTTGTTTGCATTGATTCTTTTCTTTCTTTCAACGTATCGATGAAATTAAAAGATATTAGATGTTGTGCTTGAGTGCATAGAAATAGGAGAGTGGCGAACTAAATTATATGAATTTCATATTTGTGTTCATTTAGGGTTATTTCTTTTTTTGAAATAATTGGTTTTATCTGTCGATTCTCGATGATTTAGCTTAAAATCTTGCTTATGTTAGAACTGACTTATGAGTTGCAACTCAGAATATCCCAGGGATTGAAATCCCAGCCCTGCCACCCATAATAATCCCATTAAAGATAGCCACCTGCGTGGAGATCATTGCACCGAATAGTCAAAGAAATGTAGATGATGAAAATTCAGGTGCAAGAAATATGAATAATAAAAATAGACTTGTCTTAAATTTGGTAGGAAAACCAATCTCATATTTAAACCCTTTTCCATTTAAATTATCGATCGTCATTTCCATGTTTAATTTATACTACACACACAGACCAGCACACAGTGATTTGAAAACCAGCACACACTGATTTGAACTTAATTCTTTTGAATAATTCTCACGTACTTGTTGAGGGCAAAGCTTATTCAACAAATGCAATTCTCAACAGACCCTCTGTGCTCAATGCTCTTAATACTAGTGTGGTATGTTATATAACCACAAGTGAGAGTAATGTTTTTTTTAGTGCATTGCACCTTAGTGTGCTATTATTTGGTTGCATTTTTTTTTTTCCCTTCGGATTTAAGAAGATCGTGTCTAAGGTTGGTACCAGTATTGAGTTTTTAAATTGGCTCTATTGACAAATTTAGACCAATGGTTCACTGTTGTTTTTGACATTGACGAGAGTTTTAGTTTAAGAGTCATTGTGCAATGTAGTGTCTTTTAAGTTATGTTTAATATTTAAATGAACTTTTGCGAATACATGGGTAAATTTCTTGTCATTTTTCATTAAGGTGTTTCTTTATCCCCACTGTAAGATTGCGTCTCTGGGTTTGCATTAATATATTGAATCCCATAATTAAGAAAATTAACCAGAACAATAATTCTTATTTACATGTCTGTGGAGAAGTTTATTTTATACTAGTGCATATTGTACGTATTTTCCATTCTTACGTTATCTAAGATGTTTTCTCAATATGAACTATGTTATGTTGTTTTCCATCTTAATTTACTCCAGCCCATTTGATCAAAATATTGTATGATAACCCCTATGTAGATTATGTTTTGCATTTCTTTCAACAATTGAATTACACTTATTGTAAATTTATAATATGGGCCATGTTCGGTACAGATTAAAGGCCAATTAAAATTGAAAATATGACCGTTCTTGATTCTAATCATCTCATAAAAGTAAACAATAACGGCTAGTTTATCAATTTTANACGTTATCTAAGATGTTTTCTCAATATGAACTATGTTATGTTGTTTTCCATCTTAATTTACTCCAGCCCATTTGATCAAAATATTGTATGATAACCCCTATGTAGATTATGTTTTGCATTTCTTTCAACAATTGAATTACACTTATTGTAAATTTATAATATGGGCCATGTTCGGTACAGATTAAAGGCCAATTAAAATTGAAAATATGACCGTTATGGATTTTCTTCATCTCATGAAAGTCAACAATAACGGCTAGTTTTTCAATTTTGATCCGATTTTAATCCCTACCGAACACGCCCATGGTTTATTTTATTTTTATTTTCGAGTCCCGATTCGTGCATTTTTAACAAATTCCAATATGATGGAATATAGGGTGCTAGGTTGCATAAACTGTACAAAAGTTGGGAAGATAACCCTAACATTAGGTTTGTGGTTTTGAAGGTATTATATTTTCACAATTCACATTTACTGGTATTTCTTTTTTATTACTTTTGGGAGGTTGACTTGTATGCCATTTTTTGTCTTCTATTAGCTTATGCTTTGATTAACTTTAGTATTTTTTGAAATTCTTGAAGGGTAGAGGCAGGGCATTTTGTGCCAGTCGTGACATTGTTTCTCTCTGTAAGTTAATAAACGAAGGTACAAATAGAATATTTTAGATTATGCTGTGCTCTTTGATATTCAACTCGGGGAAGTATAATACAGATTTTCTCTTTTGACAAAGGACCATATTCGTAGTTGCCAGTTCATAGAGTAATAATGGTATAGTAGATTATGAGATTATTTCTGATTGATCAACTCAACTCTACACTATGTTACCATAACACGCTGTGACTAAAAAATAAAACCAATGTTCATGTATAAGTTGGGAACTTCTAGAGGATTGTTCTAACTAGTCTAATAATGAACTTAGAATTGGACAATTCGAAATTGTGGCCAGGTATGCATTGCCATCGTGGTGGTTCTTGATAATCGTTGAGAACTGCACTCGAAAGAAGCGCATTATTGTTATTCTAGATAGTGGAGTGACACACTTTTTGGCACAATCATCAATGTCAAGGGCTTCCTAAATTTGGTTGGTGCTAGCTGCTCTTTGACACCATTGCCACTGCTATAGCTTTGACGGTTTGACCCGGAAGTACGTCTAGATACTTCTGACCTTCCAATTGCAGTTTTCTTGGTGGTTATTTATTCTGAATCTGCGTGCATTTTAGGTTAAGCGAATCTTGGTGGTTATTTATTCTGAATCTGCGTGCATTTTAGGTTAAGCTTCGCGAACTCGAGGCTGAGTTGGTTGAAATTAATGCAAATGGTGAGAACTTACAGTGCTCGTACAATGAGTTACCGGACTACAACCTTGTTATACAGAAGGTGAGGATTCTTTATTTGTCTGTTCTTAGAACTTGTTATAGTAGACCTGTTGTCTCGCTCTACACACGTAGACGAGAAAAATTTAAAACGATGAAAGAATGATTAAGTCCACTTCTACTATTTTTTTTTCCTTTTTTTATGATTTGTACTTTCTAGTGTGGAAATGGACTCGAATATCATTTTTAACATCACATCACCTGTATCATTTTATCTCCCTGTGTGATAAGTGAAGTTACTGCTTCTCCGACCATTTTATTTTAAATTTTTTCTTACAAAGTTTGACTGTAGAATAAAGAGTCAAACTACTACCATTTGGTTCTTCTTACCTTTGTAATTATTGAAAGTAGAATATTTGCTCCCCTTGCTCTCCTAACTCAAAATAGAAACCAGATCCATGCGTAGTTAGTCCTATTTTCCTAGATATATTGTCTGTCTATATTCGATAACGCTGATTTGATAACGTTGATGATATTTTCCCATTGAATAATGCTATGTAGACGGTAGACCCACTAGGATTGCAACTTCGATAGTGTCAATGTAGCAGTAAATGATAGGAGGAATTAAAGTATTCATGTAACTGCATCATTCATTTAGCATATCATCTAGTGTCACATAGACTGAAATTGCAACACCAATGTGGCTAAATAGCATTACTCTTTCCACTTCTATGAGCAGCGTTGAAACTCATCAAGGAGAGTATGCATTAAATTAGAGCAATGAACATTCATTGGAGACTCCACTATTATCAGAGTTGTTACATGCTTCTGAATTAAATCTTTCAGTATGCATATATCTCCCATCAAACCTTAACATTTAGTACGCTACTATTTCATGAAAAATAATGCAAGGGCAAAAGACTAGTTTACATAAAATAAATGAATTTAGTACCATCCTACCATGATTTTAAGTTATAATCACTAACAAAATAGAAAACTAGATTGATTTTTACTACCGACACTGTACTACAAATATTAAACAAAAGTACAATGTGAATACAGAAGCAAACAAACAAACAAACAAAGAAAATGGCACAACATGAAAAACGAGGTCTCCAAGTTTCTCTTAAAACTTCGACGTGGCGAAAAAAATTCACTGTCCTACCCCACTCAGCTCACCACATTTTTTGTCGAGATTAAAATTAAATTTTTTTATTAAATTTTAATAAAAATTGAAAAAATATGTAATTGAAAAATTGTGAATCTCATAAAATATATAATTAAAATTAATTGTTGATTTTGATTTAAATTAAAATATGAATTGCAATTTCTAAAAAATGGCTTTTTCTTATGTCCTCTTTTTTTTTTTCCTTTTTTTTTTCGTCACAGGTGACGATAATAGAATATGCCTGAAGGATCGAATATCCAAATCCTTTCGTCAATAAAGCACACAAAAACTGTTTTTCACATAAAGTTTGCCCAATTCCTCACCTAAACTCTGTTATGTGGCTTTCATATATTTGTTCAATGCTTTATCCATCGGCCTGCCTATTTTCTTTAATAAATGATGGACAGCTGGTGATTTTATTCAAAAACCAGGTCCCTCTCAAAGATGAATGGTTCACGGGGACTGGTGAGTCCATTCCCTCGTGTATATATCTGTTGACAAAACTGATATGTGTATTTAGAGAGTTAGAACTAGAAAATTATCCAGAAAATCCTGAGAAGCCATGGAAGTTTCAAGATTCAACCTTTGGTTTCATCTCTTTATCCTCATATCCATCTTCTCCATCTGTAAATCAGTAAGTTACTAGTACGAATCTAGTTTACTCTAACCTGTCCCGATACTAGCTACATGTTTAGTACGTTGAATTCGACTTGACTATCTTTCTAAATCTTATATCTGTCTTCTTTTCTGATTTAAAAAATACAGGATGATCCAGATTGTGTATACACGGTGTATATTAGAACCGGCTCAATCATTAGGGCTGGCACTGACTCGATTATCAGCTTGACTCTGTATGATGCAAATGGCTATGGAATTAGAATCAACAATATCGAGACATGGGGTGGGCTTATGGGCCCTGATTACAACTATTTTGAGAGGGGAAACTTGGATATCTTTAGTGGGAGAGGCCCATGTTTAACTGGACCGATTTGTTCAATGAACCTCACCTCCGACGGGTCTGGCCCACACCACGGGTGGTACGTTAACTACGTGGAGGTGACCACCACTGGGGTTCACAAGAATTGTACCCAGGTAAATTTTACTGTAGAACAGTGGTTAGCCACTGATAGGTCACCCCATGAACTCACTGCCATCAGGTACTCTTGTTGGTCCGATGACAAGAAACGCCTGATCGACGATGCTGATTCCGATGACAACCCTGTAATGTAAGAGTCGTTGGACTTTGCCGGTCCTAGGTTTATATTTTAATTATCATATGCCACTAGAGTGTGAGTGAGGTTGCAATAAATGGTATTAGGAAAAAATAAATGTGACAGCACATGGCACAAAAATGTCCTTTTTGGGCATCATGTTTTGGTAAATAATGAAGTATCGTTTTTACTAATATTTTATTTGAATCTTCCAGTAAATATAAGTCATCCATGTGTGATTACTTAAATAACTCGTTACCTCCCAAAGAGTATAACGTATTGCATCCAAAGGAACAAAAAGAATCTGAAATTGCAATGCTTCTAAAATACATAGCTACTTGGTTGATACCAAGTTTAGCGCGAAAATCTTTATTATGAATTCCATAACGAGAATATCGATCTAAAATTGGCAACTTCTGTACTCCAAAGAAATCTAAGATTTCGTTGATCTTAGTACTACGAGTTAAATAATACAGTGTGATCTTGAAGTAGGTTTATATAAGGTTATAAAATCTAAATGAAAAACATAACATGTAATTTATTTATGAAATATGCTTACATGTCCCTAAAAGCATGAGATTGGTCTCCATGCTTCAAACTGATGATGTTGAAAGAAGCATGGACTAACTCAAAACTCTTTGGGCTTTGATTATCGGGGAATAAAAATTTTGAAGTCTAAAGATTAATATTCCGTTGCTATCATTTTATTTTTTGTATGTATATTATTTCAATTATTTACGTCCCCAATGTGCCTATAATGTAGTACCTAACGATAACACACTCTCCAACGGCTTCATGAGGAGCCTATTAGTGAGGTCGTTAATATTTCAACAGTTGACCTACTTATACAGATTTGTATAGAATTTATGTATATGTAGCATAGTTCATATTTTAGTTATTTATATAAGATGATGTTGTGTTTGAAGAATCAAGAATTCTCAGGGAAGAAAAATAAATAAATGATTAGGTCAAACGTTCAAGATGCAATGGGCTAGAAGTTGATTATGCTCTTGTTTGACGACATTTTTACAATTTTTTTTAAATTCATTTTCAATCACACATTTTCACAGTGAAATATTTTCTATGTAAAATCAAAAAAATTTCTATTTTTAAGCCACACATTTTTCAAAAAATTACTATTTTAAAACCCACTTTTCTCCAAAAATAAATAAATAAAATAAAATAAATCTATTTATATTGGTTGTCAAGGTTATGCTAGAACCAAATAATTCAAATGGCTAGTCTAATGATTGATTTATTCATAAGTATTAGGGCAATTTACACATATCTTTCCAGAGGTTTATGTTGATTTTAAAGACTCCTCATCTTTTTCTAAAAATTACACAAACTCTCATTATTTTAAGTTTTGAATAATGCATATACTTTCTTAAGGTTTATACTAATTTCAGAGACATCCTTCTCTTTCTAAAAATGATGCAAGCTTCAATTATTTCTAGATTCGAATAAAGTATACCTTCCCTGAGGTTTCTAAAAATTTTAGTGACACACCCTTTATTTTCGAAAATTACACAAATCTCTATTATTTCAAATTATGAATAACACATACATCCGTAGATCACTTTACTTTCACATGTTAGCATAAATAACATAGATAATGCAAAAAAATATCGTTACGAACTTTCTTCTATCTTATGGCCCCTTTAATAATAATGTAATGCCTAAAATATATACTCAATTAACACTTTCGACTAAATTAACATCAATTTATTATTTTAGATTGTACGTTCTTCAAAAATACATTAACAAATAATCTGACTGATATACTCAAAATACATTTACGTATAGTGAAGTATGAGCACGGTCAAAATAATGTCCTAGTATTTATATTTTTCATTTTGGATATAAATCAACCACTGTATAAAATATAACAAAATACTTATAAGAAGTAACATATTTGCAATGTTCATTTTAACTCCATTTGATCAATCATTTAATAACTTCATTTTCTTGTCAACTCTCTATTAAAGGAAAAAGGGAAAAAAAAACTAGTTAATTATAAATTTATTAATCTATAAATACTTGAAAAATATAATCATGTTATTTATCTCCTTCAAATAAGAGAACAATATGCTTACAATTATCAAATTTTCAAGTACTCATTTAAGACAAATCATAACTAGAATCCCTCCATCTTTTGTTTTCAATATAAATTTTAAATTAATTAAGTATTGTAGCATTTTTTTAAGACATAATATTTTGTTTTTGATTTAGTTATAAGTGTTAAAAAGGTATTTTGTGTACTACATTATTACTAAAGAAGTCATGAAATGGAAGAAAAGTCGTAATTGCATTTTATGTATTACCATTCTTATTTATACTAAATCCCTATGTTGTGGGGGATTAAAATCAGAATTTTAGTAATTCTGATAAAAAATGATTAAATATGTAGTTGAAATGTTATGAATCCTATAAAATATGTAGTTAAAATTAATTATTAATTTAGACTAAAATTTAGATTTTAATCTATACTAAATATGGATTAAATATGAAAGAAAAGCGCTCAATAGGCAGGGGCGAATCCAGCATTTTCGTTCAGCTTGGGCCGAGACCGTTGACTATTAACCGGTGATCTAGACCGTTAACCCATGACTGTTCACCCATCAACAATCGTATTAGCCGAAGCATTTAAAATTGATTAAAAAAACAGTGTACACTTGAGCCAAACATCTTCTCCATTAATTTTTTTCACTTATCCCTAAGTTTCCTAAAAACCTAAATTCTCAAATCACAAATCACAATTACAAATCAAAATTATAAGTCATAACTTATAATTTCAGACAATAATATAATATAAATTCTCATTTCTCATAACTCACAAATCACAAATTCACAAAAACTAAAAGCAGAAAAAAAAAACTAAAATCACATTCACAGATTCATAGCATTATAGCAACTAGCCAAGCCAACTAGCAATATTGATTTCAAGCAAGACTTTTGAGTAAATACCTTTTTCCCCCCACGCCCAGTCAATCCCCTGAGCAGAGGCGTAGACGACAGTCGACAGACGAAGCTTCAGGCTCCAGAGTCCAGCTACTGACAGCCTGCGTGAAGGCGTGCGTCCACCACTCACCAGTCAGTACCACCATCCAGACCAGTCCAGGCATGAGGCGTCTCCATCACAGTCACAGCCGCTTCGCGCCTTCGCCCCTGTCATCTCTCGTCTCCCTCCTATGCCGGTGAGCAAATTGGATTTGGTTTTGTTGTGGGTTAATTGTGACTAGCAATTTAATGGGCAAAAGTGTTTGGGCTTATTTTTCATTACTAGGCCTTATTTTTTAAAATAAAGGCCCAAACAATAAGGGCGGGAAAAAAAATCACAGCAGTCTCTTCTTCTTCATTTCATCTTCTTGGCGAACGGCGACTCGACGAGGCGGTGGCTGTTTGGTGAAGCTCTCGACGGATACAGCATGGTCGACCGCGAAGGCTGGCTAGACGCTGAATCCGTCTCTGTCAATAGGAGTATGTGTTACCCATATCTTTAGATAGGGAAGGTTGTGTAATTTTTTTGAAAATGGAGGGGTATCTCTCAATTTTTCATAAATCTCAGGAAAACTATTCGTTATTCGAAATTTTAAAAGGAAGATGGTGTTACAGAAATTGTTAGAAACCTCTTGGAAGGTTCACGTAACTTACTTCAAGTATTAACTAGGACTTTTTTAGGATAATTATATTTACACCATAGTTTTTGTTAACACCATCACATATTAATTACATTATGCCTCAAAATTTGCCCATTTTTGCAATTATATCTTCAACATTTTTCGTCACATTTTTATATTTAACCTTCAATTAATTAATGCGTTTTTTCTATTATAATTATTTTTTTATCCAAATATTATGCTAAAGTGGGAGGATATTATGTCCAACTTATGTATTTGTTATTTAGATTACTTATTTTAAAAATGCAGGGCAAATAAGTTATTTTCACTCCATTCTAGCGATTTTTGTACGCTATTTGGAACAAGACATGCTAACTAAAATAGGGTTGGGTTGAAATATGACGAAAAAAATAGTTGAGAACATAATTTATTAAAATGAGTAAAAGTTGAGAACATTCACTATAACTAAAAAGTGGTATAATAAACAAAAACTCGTTTACTCTTTCCTATATGAGAATCTAGCAACAAATTATGTAATTGAGTTATCGACCGTATTCCTTTTCGGTTATTTAGTAACTGGAATCGTCATGTCCAAATTTAATTATAAAACTGATTCTGTTCCGTTCGATTCGGTTTCATTTGATTCCGTACTCTATATAAATAAAATTTTTTAATTTAAAACAACACTTTATTAATTAAACTAATAACATGTTCAATATTAACTCTTACAAAATAACGTAGTTCGACAAAATGATTGAGAAAAACTTAGGTTACTCAATTTTAATTCTTTGAAATT
>CAIGRK010413955.1:0-12451 GCA_903798315.1 Fraxinus greggii | reverse complement strand
CAATAATCAGTAACATTTCATGTACGCACCACATCGTTCCATTGCTATTGAAGACTCTTCCACAGTATATCCCATATTAGCTAAAGACAGCAACATTTTCTCCTTCTCGGATAAAGATCCTGTGCTTTCCAAGGACAGCAATTTTTTGTGCTCCTCAGATAGAGAAGTATTGTCCTGAAAGGGGGTCTTTGCATTAAAATACTGCTATTTAAACAAAAAAGTAGAAAAATGTGTTAAAAAGACATGATATGCTAGTATAAATTGCTAAAAATCCATGATCATTCTAGAATTTCCATTGACAAACATTTTGGTTAATACATAGACATGAAAAGAAATGGACTGTGAGCAGGATTTTAATAACAGATTTCAATGAGTGAAAAGATGCATCTCCCTAAATGAAAATCATAGATTTAAATATTTATCATTTGGCATTCTTATTGATATAAATAACAGAAGAGGTTCATATTCAAAAATGAGAAACAAAATGGTGAAAGTATTTTCTTGATAGAAAGTTATGGGCATGTTCGATGTTATTTTTTGAGAATTAATTTTGTAAAGAGTGATTTTTTGGAGAATGTATGGCTAAAAATTATGGAAAGTATGGATCCATGTGCAAAATTGTTTTATTGAAAGAATGTGTGGTTAAAAAAGAGTTCAGGGAAAATTGAATTTTATAAAATCAGTAACAAAAAGGGGCTATAAATTTAGCAGCCACAATCCCATATCACATGGGAAAGGAAAAATAGGACTCATTTATAAGTGAAAGGGCAATTCTCAATTGGCATAAGGCCATCTGGGCAAAGCCTAATAACAAAACCATGTGGACTAGGACCAAAGGGGGGACAATATCATACCAAGTGAACTCAGATGTTACAAATGGTACCAAAGCCTACGCCCAATCTGAAGTGTGGCCAGCGAGGACATTGGACCCCCTAATGTGGGGTAAATGTAGTGGCCACAACCCCACATCGTTTGGAGGAGGAAAAAAATAGAATTTATTTATAAGTGAAGGACCCCTCCCAATTGGTATGAGGCCTTTCAACGAAAGTTCAAGAACGAAACCGCGTGGGCTAGGCCCTAAGCTGACAATATCATACCAAGTGGACTGCGATGTTATAATAACTGCTTGCAACCAATTACTTTAAAAAATGTTGAGCGATAATGAATGCACTGAGCTTGACTCTGCTCAAAAATGTTAGAAATAGTATATTACACTTGTGAAGCTGAAGATGTCAAAGAAAATGATAGGTGAGAGTATTAATCAAGTATCACATACCTCTGTTTCATTTTCAGACCAACCATCCAAATCAGAGAGATCATCAGGAAGGTTCTCATCATAGTCTGAAGATATTGGATCAGAATTGACACACGACTGTTTTGGAGGAGAATCTTCAAGCGTCTACAATACAACATGGATTATAAACCTACAGAGACTATTGACGAGAGAAATTGAGAAAGTTCACAAGACTGGTGACATTGGACCATTGATTATGCACTTTCAGTAGACATTACTCACTGAATATGTCAGTAGGGTGTTCAATATTGAGTCTGTATCTCCTTCTCCTGCATAGCAATCATATAAATCAGACACTAATCATATCCCATAGAAACAGTTTTAAATAGAGATAACAATGTATGTACCATTTTCCTCTATTGCCTTCAAAACCAGTTTTTCTGGGAACCCCATCCCAACAAAATGGTTGACCAACTTGGAATTAGGAACGCCTGCTGATGAGCTTGCCTGCACACAGAGAGAAGTTACTTTAACATGTCAGAATATGCAAAAAATCTGCAATGATGTTGAAATGATCAATTTATTGCACTTGTTGGAATTAGAAGCTTCAAGCAGCTGGTGTATCAGGAAAAATAATTAGCATTTCAATGCACAGTCAATGTTACTAATCAATATATTACAGCAATCATTTTACTAAAAATATTGACGGAAGGCTGTAAGTAACAGAACTGAGAAGAAAATATCTGTCATATTAGTGCTAAAGAGCAAAACTTAGGGAATGTTTGGTAGAAGAGGAGTAGAGGCATGGAAAGTCAAGCATTAAATTTCTCATCCTTTGCGGAAGGAAAGCTACTTCCTCTCCCTTATTTCACCATATGGTGAACAGGAATAAGATGTGAAAATACTTTCGGGCATAATTATATAGTAAGACTTTAATTATGTAAGAAATTCCCTATTCACCTCGCATCCCATCTTTTCAATTTTTTCCCAAACAAGGGAAAGTAATTTCCCTTCTAGTTTCCACTTCCTCTTGTTGCGTCATAATAAAGAAGGCCTCAAGAAGATTGGCAAGAATCAGAGGCAAAAAAAGGACCAGAGAGACTTTTCTCTTTCTTCAATAGTTTTCATGAGATCAAGCTGTCAAACATTATTAGAACAAAAGGTACACGAATTATCTTTAAATATTTATGCGAGGCGAACGCTTTGTTCAAATAGGGACCATAAAGCATTCGAAGAGTCTCCTACAACAGACTTTATGTACAGGTATTGCATTCAAGGTCAAAAATTGGGGTTTGTCCCAATGTTCGAGAAACATTATCTGGAGATAATGCCCTTGTTGATATTCATTAATTCCTAGTTTATCCTTCAATTAATAAATATTAAATTTTGGTTTATTGTCCACTCAAATTCATATGATACACTGGTGTATTATATTTTTCCTATTCTCTTCTTGTTTGCGTGTCCTTACGAAAACTACATTTTAAGCTTTTGACCCTTCGGGTTCGTACTTCAAATGGACATGCAAACCTCATCTCTTTAGTTAGAACTTAAGCTTCATTTCAAATGGCAAGGTGGTTAGTAGTTCACTTAAAACCTCCCCCCCTTTCCTGTGTGCAACCCAAATGTAAACAGTATAATCCACTACAAAAGAAACAACTATCTGCCAGGAGACAATGTAACACAATAATCCAAGTAGCTCTAGTCAAATTATCAGATAGTAAAATGATAGACATACAATACAGATTTTGATGGAACGGTCACAGATGACTGAACAAAACACACTATGCCCCCGTTCGGGCTCCATTTAGGGGAAAATGTGTTTTGAAACAGTGATATTTTGAAAAATGTATGGTTAAAAAATAAGGACAAGTTTTGGGTTTACGTTAATATTATTTTATAAGAGAATGCGTGGTTGACAATAAGTTTTTGAAAAATGCATTTGTAGAAAAATGGAGCCCAAACAGGAGCTATATTTTGAGCAAGGTCCTGAGCATCAAATAGTTTCATAAATATGAAAGACGGCTGGATGACAAAATTGAGCAATGATAAGAGTTAACAAACATTTTGTCCCAATGATAACGATTGATCCAGCAAACGATACATGGCGAAGCATTTAATAGCATCTATACAAGCCATAGCTCTTACCTCTCCATAACCAGCAAAAGCTTCTGTACCACGGGTTGTTAAAGTCGATGAAGAAGAAAAGGTTGTATCTCCTTGAATTTCTAGCTCGTCATCAGTATTCCAATCAATGCTGTCGCTATCCTCTCCAGATGCACTTTTGTCCTGCAAGCATACATTGTTCACGTAGAACAGGACAGATAATAATTTAACATTGCTAAAACTCGTAGCAAAAAGCTATCAATATCCCTTGTAATGTGACGGGATGATACCAGTATCACATCTGTGAGTTATTAAAAATTGCAAGCAAAGTGAGAAAAATAAAAATTAAAAACAGACCGAGAATACATACAAGAGAATGAACTACCATATTTTTCGAAGTTTGACAAAGCAGAATATTCCTAACCTGTACAACAAAAAATTTCACTCGGTTCAGAATCCAATTGATGTAATCAATAACAAAGAAAAGTAAAGAAAATAAAATCAAAATGTGGTTTCTTTCTATTTAAAATGGGTCGCCAATTAATAGCAAAGATTTAGAAAATACCCATATATCAAGGAGGTTCAATTTAATTCTTTGAACTCACCAAATTTTTAACAATTCTAGGAACCCTAAATAAACGCATTTCCCTGGATTTCACACTAAAGAGTATAAAAGAAAATGCGGGTGTCAAATTAAAATGCATTTCTCGCCTTCCCTCGTGTGTTACGCCTTCTAATTAAGATTTTGGAAAAAATTTAAGAACTGAATAATTCTAAAGGAACAAAAATAAATTCCAATAATACTTACAAATTTTTCTCCAAAACTAGAATTCGCTATGAACCTGAGCTATCTTCGAACAAAATTGATACATCGCCTCGTTCATGTAAAACTGAAACAAAACCCAATATTCAATACACGAAATTAAGAAAAATAATTATTAATTCAAGAAATCAAACAATTGAAACACCATAATTCAAAGAAATGGAAAAAAAATGTTACACAAAATTTAGTGAACATATACCTACATAGAAATAAGGGTTTGTTTGATTACAAGGATGAAACTTGCATGAAAATTGTCAATTAAATGTTTTTGCTTGACTTAATTTTTAACCTGTTGTAATTTTCCATCTTTTGGTGTTTGACATTATTTTTCATGGAAATAGTCATTTTTCCCAATTTTTGTTGTTTGAAAGCCATTATTTTCCGTAGAAATTGTCACTTTTTCCACGGAACTTGTACATTTTCTCCAAAACCTTTCTTGACAAGAATTCGAAATTGACATAACAAACTATGTTTGTGTTTGACACCCATTTTGGGGAAAGAATAGACTTTGGAATAGTGATTGATTGAAGAATATGCGGTTAAAAAATAAGGAAAATTTTTGAGTTTATGTGTAATATTATTTTATTGATAGAATGTGTAGTTGAAATGAAAAAAAAAAAAGAAAAAAATGAGAAATAGAATAGACGTCAAACATGGGCTATATCACCAATTACCATGAAATCACAGAATATATAACCAATTAACATGTACAATTCTCGTAAAGACAATAACTCCTATCCACTCCCGGAATCACAGATTTGCAAAGCACATCGCACCACTTCACAAAAAGTGATAAACCAATTACCGACCAACCCGAAATTGGGTCCAAGAACAGATTGCAATTCAAAGCCGGTTTCCCACATTATCACCCCCGAGCTCACTTTGATGTACTTGATAATGCAATCGGTAAAAAAAGGGTTGCTGCATTTGTTCTTGTTCTTGAATTTTCTATCGGGTAATATCATCGGCTCGATGCAGATTTCGCACATGAAGGCTTGATTATCATCTCCTGGGATTTCTTGATTTTGATCTTCTTGTCGATCTAGGGATTGCTGAGTTTGGTTTGTACTGTAGGGGAGTGTCAGCAAAGTGTTTACCATATTTTCCTGTGAGCTGAACTTGTAGGCATACGAAGAGGGCAAAGTTCGCATATAAATTGAGTTCTTCTCCCCAATTCTCAAACGTCTACTATTTTCTTTTCTTTTTTTTATTTTGCATAAATCAATTCAAGATAATAAATACAATTGGCCGGGATGGAATTCTTATCAAAGTATGGAAGTGCTTGTGCGGAGTGGGTATTATATTATTGATAAGGCGGGTAAAAACTGTAGGTGTGCTAAGGGCCAAAGGCATGAACCACCACTTCCCAGCAATGTGATCCCAGAACAAATAGACAACATGATATTCAATGCAACACAAAAATTAAAGATATAAATTGAGTGGAACTAGGAAATACACTAGCAAAAATATATACAGATTCATTACACATTCTTCTAAGAAACAAAATTAAGAAGTGAACCCTCAAGTTTCTCTTTCTTCACATCAACGCGACAACGCCATTTGAAACGAAATCATTACAACATGCATCTCAAAACTAGAGAAAATATGCTGCAGACTAAAATGCAGCTTTAGAAGTTAGAATTTAAAAATGCACCACAATCTCCAAATTAACAACTGTTTAAAGAAAAGATTAACCTATTACTATCTGTAAAAGATTCCTTAACCGATACAAGCACCATGGCAGTATCCTAGAATAATTTCAGTCAGGCAAATATTATAATTCACCGGTTAATAGCCCAGATTGTCTTCATTCAAACACAGTAATTTATTGCAGGGAGAAAACACAGTATGTATTAAGATAAACTAATCAAATAAAGGAAGAAAATAGAATACGCCACAATATTCAGTAAGAATTACTAACCTCACTTCAAATACAGCACCAAGAGCTTGAAGCCCACGGACAAAAATATCAACTGGGCGAGCCCCAATATCACATCCACCGGGAAAACCAACCACAGCCTCACCAAACCTAAATTCCAAATGCTAATCAAAAACAAATATCAAATTTCACACAGTTCAGATCAAATAGATGGTAAAGGATGCAACGAAACACTTGACACAACACAATTTTTCAACAAATCCACTCAATATCGGCCCAATAAGATGTATACACGGGATATAAAATGAAACCTAGATCTCGAAATTGATTGAATGGATGAACAAACGATTAAAATATAAATTTCCCCAGTTCCTGTCACTTCTAAAAGAGCAAGATTCCAAACCAAAAATTCAATTCTAAATCAACCCATTTCTTCAAATTTAAATTCCGTACAGACGCAACTGAATATTAAAACACATACTGACGAAAAGGAAAGGGGTAAGGTAAAATTTGAAATTGAGACGTATACTTGTTGATCTGAGCAATGGCGAGAAAGGACTTTCTTCCCAATTTTTTTTCGGTGGGTTTACAAGAGAGAGAGAGAGGGATGAGGACGTAAGTGGGTAAATGAGAAGAGAGAGCAGAAAGAGCAAGAGAAAATTTTTAAAGATTCTCCTCCCTACTGAGAAATAGTCCAGAACTCCAAGCACTAAGCAGAAGGGGGCTTATCGGTGTGTGGTGTAGAAATCCGTGCAGATCGTAAAATCAATTCGAACCTACGCGCCCAGGGCGTAAATTAATTGAATATTTTCACATTTTACTTTTATGAAATTTCAAAACCGTCTTTAATTAATTTCCTTGCCCACCTTGTCGCTTGATTAGAAAAAATTAACGTAAAAATCTCTATGTCGTGGTTAAGTGTCTCGTTGGACTCAAAGGCATTTACATCATTTAAAAACCAAAAAAAAAAAAAAAATCGTCGTGGTTTCATTAAAAATTTATACGTGTAAAAATTACCTAAAATCATAAGCCATTTTTCACACCTACTATTTGTAATAAAAATGTCTCGTGTTGCGTAAGGAATAATTTCTATCAATTCACCATGATACGTGACAACGATATGTAAGATTATAAGTTATTTTTTCGTATCATGTAATCATTTGTAAACCGACTAAATAATTTTCTTATAAACTTTAGTGATTATTGGTGAAATTAGTTCTATTTTATTTGAGAAGAGAGCGAGTAGAATGGATTTTGTACTCTCGAGTTTGAACAAGTCAAAAAGTTTTGAGAGCAAGTATAATGAATTATGTACTCTCAAGTTTGGGCACACTAAAAAATGTGAAATGGATTCTATAATTTCTACTCTCAAGTAAAGACAAACCATCTTTAATAGAATTAAAGGAATAGCAATATCATTAGAAAAACACACAAGTATTGAAATACATAAATTTTGTAACATTTTTTTTTTCTTTCTTTGAATATATTCAAATAATTTACCTTTCTTTTACTCTAAGGTGAAAAATATATATATATATTTTGTCAAAGTAATTCTTATGCTTGTAATTTTTCTCTTTTATATACAAACATATTTAGATAACTTAATTATTTTCTACTTTTAAGTGAAAAATATTAAGTTTTTTAGAACTCTATGTTACCAGAAAACTAAATAACTCATTTATATTAACTTTAATAAAAACTTTGTTTTAAAACTTATTTTTTCACTTAAAAATACAAATTACAAAAAATTACAATTCAAGAATAACTCTTAGCTTATTGTCAAAATGGGAAACTTAATTTTGTTTTTATAATTTTGATTAATAAAAAATATTTATTGTAAATTTTACTTATTTATTTATGTGTACAATTACTTAATAAGTAAATTTGCTTAAACGTCGTTTGACCCACATTAAATTATAATTTTTTATTCTCTCTTTCTTATCAACCACATATTTTTCGATAAAAAAAATATTGCATGTAAACCCAGAAACTTTTACTTATTTTTCAACCACGTATTTTTCAAAAAATTACTATTTAAAACTCCAATTTTACTCCATAATGGGAGACAAAGACGGGATATATATCATGGAGGCAATGAATTTTTAAACAGACACATCCTCTCTCTCCGGCTCTGTAAAACCCTAATTCACCAATCAATCAGTCCACTCTTCACTTTCTCTTTCTAAAACTTCACTATCTCTCTCTCTATTACATGCAACCATATGTGTGTATGTGTATATATATATACATACACACACACACACACACACATCGATCGATCGATCCCCTTTAAGTGACAATTTTTTCACATTTCGATTTTCTCCTCATTTTCATACTCCCAATCTATCTCGATCTTCATTTTTTTTTTCTTTTTCTGATTGATTTTCTTCTTAAAGTTCGCAATTTTATTGGGTTTTGATATAAAGAGAAAGAGCACAAGGCTGGCGATTGGCGCGGGAATCAGGTGATGGCGCGTGTCCGCCCGCAATTGGTGCTCCAATCGTCGATTTTTGATTTCTTAGGTTTTGGATTAGGTTTTGGAACTGAGGTAGGAGTACAGTGGGGAGCATTGAATTCGAAAGAGCTTCCTGTAAAATGCTGACTGTGCTGCGGTTGCACCTTCCGTCCGATATTCCTATTGTTGGGTGTGAGCTGACACCGTACGTGCTATTGAGACGCCCGGACAAGCCAGTTACTACTGATGATGTTACCGAGTCCAATCCCGTGGACGGTTATTTCTTAAGATATAAATGGTTAGGTTTCAATAGTTACTTTCCAAGAATGAATTTTTATCTTAGATGTGACTTATTAGGATTTTTGTTTGTTTTGTTAGTGTTCAATATTAGTTTGTTTATGCATGTTTTGTTGGAAATATCGAAGAGGAGAAGAAGGAGATGGAAACAAGAACTATATTTGCCTCCCCCAGTATGCTTTTAAGATCTTCGGCAAATAGTTCAGAGGATTGACAAGCCTTCAAGAAAGAAGCACAAAAGCAAAAATGATTCTTTCTAGTCGAACTTGTTAAAAACTTGAAGAAGGTTTGAATATGTATTAGAATGTGAAAAATCAATTGTAGAAATGAATGATGAAATCTTATGTTGTTTTCTTATATTTGGAATTGGAAATCTATCACCTATTTCTAGATTTCTAATATTATATCACGAAAAGGCTCCAAACACCGGTGAAAAGTTGAGAACTTTCCACCAAAATGCACCAGAAATTCAAATGAAAAATCAGCCCAACATTAAACCATGTATACGCATAATAGAAGCAAAATTGCTTTAGTTTTATGCTGACAACTTGTGTATACAAGGCCATTTGACCTGTTCTTACACATGAACATTGTCTTCCAATTTCATCATTAATTCATTCAAATTTCAAACCGAATTTTGAACAACAAATAATTATAAAATCATATAACATGTTTAGCTCTAAAGTTCTAGGCTTGTAAATTGATATCATAGTTTTATGATCTGTTACTGAAGCGTCTACAGAAAAGTGCCCAGAAAACTTGTACTAATTTTTATTGTTATTTTAGTCAATGCTCCATGATCAAGATAAGATTGACTATGGATGATTTATTGTAATTGTACCCACTTGTGAACTTCTTACTCTGGCATGGGGGTAATGATTTTTAAAAACACATCTTGACATTGTACCATGCACATTCAGAGGAACTTGGACCCCAATTATATAAGACCTCCAGAGTTTCTATTTGTTATTATGTTGTTTAAGATTTTTGAGTTTTATATGGTTTCGCGTTATCATATATGAATTTGTATTTGTTAGACTTGCATCTATTTTATCATTGGAGTCCAGCTGGTTGATAGACCGCATAACCTTAAACTAGTTCTGCCAAATAATTTGAGAACAAATAAATTGTTTCTTTCAGGTACCGTATACAAAGTGATAAAAAAGTTGCAGTCTGTAGTGTCCACCCATCCGAGCAAGCTACATTACAGTGCCTTGGTTGTTTGAAGGCCAAAATACCTGTTGCTAAGAGTTACCATTGTTCTCCTAAATGTTTTTCAGATGCATGGCAACATCACCGTGTTTTACACGAGCGTGCTGCTAGTGCTGGAAATGAAAATGGAAATGAGGAGGAAGAAGTTTTTGGTCGTTTCAACAGTACAAGTAGTACAGGATCCGGCATTGTAAATGTGAGCTTATTGGGGTCTCAATCAAGCTTCAGCTTGACAAATGGTGCCACACCTCTGTATCCGCCGACAGTTACTCAGAGGAATGGTGATGAAACATGGTTTGAAGTTGGCCGTTCCAAGACATACACACCAACAACTGATGATATAGGACATGTTCTTAAGTTTGAGTGTGTTGTGGTAGATGCAGATACAAAATCACCTGTGGGACATTCTAATTCCATATTAACGTCCCGTGTAATTCCTGCTCCATCTCCCAGTCCCCGGAGCCTGATTTCAGTGAGTGGAGTTGATGTTCCTGGGCATTTAGATATGGATGGCCGCATTTCATCTGCAGGGACTTTTACTGTGCTCTCATACAACATTTTATCTGATGCATACGCTACAAATGAATTATACAGCTATTGCCCCTCTTGGGCTCTTTCTTGGCCTTACCGCAGGCAAAACCTGTTACGTGAAATAGTTGGCTACCATGCAGATATTGTTTGTCTTCAAGAGGTACGACTGCATGAGAAATTGCTCATGCTTTCTAAAGCTTTTGTTATTGACTGGAAATGATATTTAAGTTTCATTTTTTTAATCGGTAAATGTGAATTTGTATTGATCAAAACTAATATACATGTACTCCGAGCATACCCGGGCTTACAATCTAAAGATGTACAAACGATAAGATATAAACACTCAATGCTGAAGACTCAAAATGAATCAAACATGAGGATACGAAGAAAATATAATTTTGTATACATGTGTTTTGATCCGTCTCACGCTATTGGAGTGTGGTCTAAGATTTTAAAAAATCTTCCTATTTCTTGTCATCCAAATGTGGTAAATAGTGTTAGCCAGAGCAATTCTCTTGGCTTGGCTTGGCTTGGCTTTGCTTTGCCAAGATGTCCTCGAGCCTCCTTTTTAGTCCACTTTAATGCGCTAGCTAGCGTAGACATAGCCCATCTAATACCCAGCCACTTTCGGATCTGCCCCTATGTAGACGAGCTGAATGGACTATCAAAGAACAAGTGCTGGCCGGATTCTACCCCCACTATTTAAATTTGGTTAGTATGTTAGGTGGGGTAGTAGAATTATTGGAGGAAATAAGAATTGTGAAAAATGAAATGCAATACCTGTTGGCTGAAAACGGAGCTGTTTTCCTCATCTTTGGTTAAGCATTGGTCATTTTGGATGAAGTTGTACCAATACCAAAGTGGCTACAAATGTTGAAATATACATTTGATTTGGAATGTTAAACACATGATATATATTCTTCTTGTCAAATGCCAATTTTGTCGAGGTTCATTTCTCTTTGAAGTGATGAATATATTTGCTAATGGACTAGGTATCTTTGGATATTTCTCGTACAAATATTAAGATAGCACTTTCACTATCATTTAAGTAGCTTGGAGTGGTAAACAAATATTTTTTGGTAAGTCTTTGCTTAAGAATAACATTTCCAGATATATTTCTATAGATCTTCTCATTCCATCTTCTCATGTTTTTCAAGTTCTTTTCTTAAATAACGATCTCTCCACGTTTGTTAGCCTTTTGAAGTGAGATCTTTACACTTCCGAATGCCTGTTAGTATTTGTATATTTCTGCTTCTGTCTGCCATGTCCGGAATAGTTCATTCGGTAGATGCATCGTTAAAACCTGATATATCATTTTCTTTGTTCTGTCTTTTTTATTTCAGGTTCAAAGTGATCATTTTGAGGAATTTTTCGCACCTGAGCTGGATAAATATGGATATCAAGCTTTGTTTAAAAGGAAAACAGCAGAGGTTGGTTAAAGCATTTATTGACTTGGCCATATCTTTCTATCATTTATGATGCTATTGTTGTATGCAGGTTTTCAGTGGAAATATCAACACTATCGATGGTTGTGCTACTTTCTTCCGCCGAGATAGATTTTCACATGTCAAGAAATATGAGGTTACAAAGTGGACCATATCTATCATCATATTAAACCTTTACTGTCATTTTAATCAAAGGCGTGCATGTGTGTAGGTTGAGTTTAACAAAGCCGCACAATCTCTGACAGATGCTGTGGTTCCAACTGCTCAGAAGAAAACTGCCCTAAATCGATTGGTCAAGGTATTGCAATGAATGATTTTTAATTTTGGTTTGACATAAATCTCTACTATAATTTGGCTCATTATTTTTGCTGACTAGCCCAAACTGCTGATAATTTTGTTGTTGAGCCTCTCTTTTTTCATATAGGATAATGTTGCCCTAATCTTAGTGCTAGAAGCGAAGTTCAGTAACCAG
>CAIGRK010413932.1:0-11178 GCA_903798315.1 Fraxinus greggii | reverse complement strand
CACCACACTTTAACTTGTGAGATCCGCTACATACTTCACAAGTAATAAATATGATTATCAAATTACCAAGTGTTGAATCTACGGATTCTATTATTTACTTTGTTAGAATATTAATTCAGTTAAATAATAGATCTTACCATAAATATGTATCGATTATATATATTAAAAGTGTTTCTGTCCAAAGTTGATTGGACCTAAGGCATAACACTTACACTTGCTAATTTGAAATATCCTAAAATTAGCGTTTAAAAATGAGTTTACCTTATTTTGTAGGTTTGCTTGACGACCGTATGAGCAAGATCAAGGATTTGATTTTTCAAGATTTCAAGGATGCCTATAATGACCTAGGCCTCGCGTTCATGTACTAATTCATATGTACCATGCACTTTGGAAGAACTTGTGTCCATCTTACCCTTTATGTATTTCTTTCGTGTCCACAAGATTTGAATTGAAGATCTCTGAGTGATAAAATATTTAATTTGAATCTTGGTATTACGTACTATCTTCTTTGGGAGATCTTATACCTTACGAATTTTTTCGCGTCATTGAGGATTCGAACTCAAGACTTTTATCTTATGAGAGATTTAATTTGAATCCTGATATCAATTATAATACGTTTGAGTAGAGAACTCGTTACAATGTTTCTTTGACAACTAATAAATCAACCTAGTACAAACCTTGCGGATGGTAGTCAAATGAATGTTGGGGTCAATGTTAGATATAAAGAATAAATGTAATTACGTATCCCTTACGATATCTTCAAGAATGACAGTGTCATCTAGTGGATAACTGCATGTTTCAATTAAATAATAGATCTTACCATAAATATGTATCGATTATATATATTAAAAGTGTTTCTATCCAAAATTGATTGGACCTAAGACATAACACTTACACTTGCTACTTTGAAATATCCTAAAATTAGCGTTTAAAAACGACTTTACCTTATTTTGTAGGTTTGCTTGACGGCCGTATGAGCAAGATCAAGGATTTGATTTTTCAAGATTTCGAGGATGCCTATAATGACCTAGGTCTCGCGTTCGTGTATTAATTCATATGTACCATGCACTTTGGAAGAACTTGTGTCCTTCATGTATTTCTTTCGTGTCCACAAGATTTGAACTGAAGATCTCTGAGTCATAAAATATTTAATTTGAATCTTGATATTACGTACTATCTTCTTTGGGAGATCTTATACCTTACGAATTTTTTTGCGTCATTGAGGATTCAAACTCAAGACTTTTATCTTATGAGAGATTTAATTTGAATCCTGATATCAATTATAATACGTTTGAGTAGAGAACTCGTTACAATGTTTCTTTGACAACTAATAAATCAACCTAGCACAAACCTTGCGGATGGTAGTCAAATGAATGTTGGGGTCAATGTTAGATATAAAGAATAAATGTAATTACGTATCCCTTATGATATCTTCAAGAATGACAATGTCATCTAGTGGATAACTGCATGGATGTCCAGACTGTTCAAAAGATTAAGATTAAGCTAATTGAACACCCAAATATTGACACCTTATATGTGTCAACAATTTAGCCATTGATTAAAAAAAGGTATTGTTAAAATTAATATACTGAAATCTGCTCACTCACATGGATGCAAACCAAAGTGTAAACTAATGTGTACATATAGCATGAACGTTGTTCATATAGGGTCGCAGGTACCTATTCCTAATTGTCAATGTGTGGTAATTTGATACCACTGTCTATCTAATAATAATAGCAATGACATCATATCTGAAAGGGACCTGAACTCTCCTCACATAAGTATGGTGATAATGAGGATCGTTGTATAATTCAAAGTTGGGTTAAAGTTGACATAAAATTCCATGACCATTTGTGTGTAATCTAGGAGTGACTTTGTATATAGACTCTCCCATTCGGTCATTCGTATAGCATTGAGGAAGATAAGAGTTGGGAAAATCCATAAGAATGATGTCCAACAATAACGTTCATTTCTCAAAGAACCAAACCTCCTCTACTCTATTGGAAAACCTTCTAGTAGAAGGCAAAGTATTTTGACAAGAGTTGAGATCTGTTGTCCAATTTCCTATCCACCCAATTACAAATTGACGCATCATGGAAAATTAAAGTTATCATTAACTTTAATCTTTAATTTTCCAACATTAACATCAATTTTAAATTTTCCTGATATATCAATTTGTAATTGGGTAAACAAAAAATTAGACAGTATAAATGAACAGCAGATCTCAAGCCTTCGTGTTTTTTTGCTCACTTCTTCATTTGGGGAGGCATGTTGTGAGCTCGTGTCAAGTACCTAAGAAACAAACATCTTATTGTTTAGTCCTTGTACTCAAGGTTCTCAACCACATATATGAATGAATCATGTAACTGTGCCCCAAATTCATACCTATTTACCCCCAGATTCAATCAATTCAACTACTATCCTATGCCTATCAAAGAACTAAGAAAATTCGTTGAAGCATTATGTCGAACTTGTGGCGGGTGGTAGAAAGTTTAGCCTAGAATAACAACATTGAATCACAATCACAACCCAAAATTTAAACATAACAAAAGAAACCACAGTTCTTCATATAATCTATATAATTCGTCCCCACATCCTTAGCCCACAGCACAATAAAATATATTCAACAATCTACTTCAAAAACCCTGAGATAATGAGATTAGCCATTTACTTTGATTTCTTCAAAGATTTTTGTTAATGAGGTTGATTCGATACGAAGCTTACAAGAAACCATTTACAGTTTTTTCTCCTAAATTATTAGCACTTTTTTAACCTTTTAAATGTCAATTGGGACTCAATGTGAGAGCAAAAGTCAACAAAGATGGCTGATTTTGGCTTGCAACGGTTCAAAAATTGATTTTTCTCCCTTGAAAAGTTGCTCCAGACAAGCACGGTTCATAAGAATGGGATTGAGAATTTCATGTTTGAATATATTCAGGCTTGCATTTCCCCTTCCGTTATGTCCTAATCATTTTTTTTTTAATATAAAATGTGAACATATAAACCTTCCCACCTAAAGCCATATGCTCGGAAGGAAACTTGACAAAGTTCGACCATTGCCCATGGGCCAAGTATGCCAAAAATGCAATAAAACTGGAAAAACATGTTTGATCGAGACTATTGAACTAGTAATCAATCTAACATGCTAAACTCGAACAGTGATACATGCGTTGCATTTTTGACTCACATCGGATATGTTGGGTCGACAGCTTATGTAGTATAGTTGGCCATTCTATAATTTACCTCAAAGCTAAAAAATGCAACCCTAGCTAAAAATGTAAAAATAAAATTAAAATCTACAAAAATAACTCAAAAAGAAAATAAAGGATAGAAAATGAGTTACCTCCATAAAGAGCTTGGTTTAGAGTCCTCATCTTCACTTTTGCAATGATCATTATAGAAGCTTGAATTAGGCATTGGATTCCTTGAATATTCGCTATTATTGAATTTCCAACACTGCTTTAATCTCACACTTCATGAACATTGCATACTTCTACATGCGTTACTTTGAGGTATTTATATAGAACCTTATGAGTATTTCTTCTATCAATTTGACCAGTGTTTGAGTCGAGCCTCTCGGTCTGCTTTATACCTCGTGAAGTAGAAATAATTACAATCCCTATCACAATTACAAGTCTTATTTAGTACCTTTTATATTCATTTATTTGCTAAAAATCCTTCATCTCTTTGTATAATATGCCATCTACTTGTGGTACCCCATCTGTTCGTTTAGAATTATCAATATATTCCCTGGTCTTTTAGTTGCGGAGAACATTCTCCAGCGGGTACAATGGTATCGGTTGACCTTTGTCTCATATGGAAACGTAAGATCCAACTTGTTGCTACATTTGGTGTCAAGGAACATCCGACACACTATTTCGTCTCATGAGCAAATAATGATTCTTAGTAACAATCAAACTTATTAAGGGCTTGGGCCAGTGTCATCCAATCAATTTTTTACTCATCTTCTGTCAACAAAGATACCAAATTGACTGTGCAATAAAGCTTAATTTTATTTACATTGAATTTTTAACACGTTGAAAGATTATACAAATTTTAAGTTAATTAGATCATATTTACGGTTCCCTAAACTTTTGGCACTAATTAATTGCAAGTCCTGTTAGAGGAGTTTGGTAGCTACTCTCGGATTAGGAATCTCAAATCAATTTTTCAACATGGACGTCTAACATTTAATTATTAACTAACTATTGTTGATGAAATAATTTGAAGAAATATTTTCTTGTCAATAGTTTAAACTTCTGAATAAGGTAGTTTTGTATGTATTAGAATGATTAGAAATTTTACAAGTTTTGCCAATATTTATTAATAAAATTATACAAAGACACAAATAAATTTAACGTGCACGTAAAGAGAAGCGTTGAAGACATAATTTAAATAAAAATTTCTATCTGCTTACAAACAAGGTTATTCAATATCTTACAAAATTTGTATATAAATACTAAAAAACTCATATATCAAATTATGAAACCTATTTTTGACCTATTGGTCCTAGTATCATATGCGACCGAATGACCACTCCCTAATTACTAGACCGATCTGTTAATAACATAAACATTTATACTTAGAACATGTTACTCTTTACCTTATTTCAATTTCCATTTCAAGACATGCCCTTTGAAAAACAGAAAATAAAAGGAAATTAATATTTGTCCCTGAACTTTTCATTTTAATAATACTTAAGTAAACATTTGTGAAATGCATTCCCTACTGTCCCATTTTTTACCCCAAAAATATAATGATTTAACAGTTCATTCAACAAAAATATTGTAATTTTTTAATGTTCAAAGTGAATAGAAAATACTGCAAAAAATACAGAAATTAGATAATTAAATGTTGAAAAAAAAAAATTGGTTGGAGACATTTACGACAAGAATGAAGATTCCACTTGCTATTCTTCCTGAAGGAAATCATTGGCGGCCCCATGTAGGCTCCCCCAAGTGTCCCAACTTTTCAAGGCAAACAAGGCTAAAAATAATCGGGGTTCACCTAATTATTTTAAAAAGTTTCAATCAAGTAATGAAACTTTGATTTTATTGTAAATTCGATCATTTTGTTAAATGCAGTTGATACATATAATAAAATTGGCTATGTAGACTTTAAAATGAATGAAATAACACATAGGATGAAGTTCATATATAGTCAATGGCGGACCCAGCATTGAAGTTCAGTCCGAACGGACGTTGACCATGGACAATAATTGTCATTTTGTATGTGAAAATAGTTTTTTGGCCTCCCAATTGGCAATTGCTTTTGAAAGTTTATTGTAATATCTCACCACGAAGGCTTATCGAAACTGCATACTCACTTGAGTCACCTTAAATAGATAATACTAGGCATAGTATTTCGAGACTCGGGTCCTACTAAAAACTAATCAAAACCTGCCCAAATTATTCAAACTATGTTGGGGTTCTGGAAGATACCCCAACAGCATTTTCCATTCCCCTAAACCAATCACCAATCCTTGTATGCTCTACCATGTCTCTACCTGACTTGAGGTAGCGAATGGGTCTTAACCTTCCAAAAACCCAAAAGGCCAAAACAAATTACTTCACTGCTCACATAAACTGTAAATTGAATAATTTGAATTCAACAATGAACGCACCTGAGGAATTTCTGCAAAATACTGCTGCTGGCACACTGATTCACTTGCTTCACCCTTCACTGATGAATTGAAAATCCTATAAAATTCCCAAAACCCAAAACAAATTACTTCACATAAACCGTAAAGAAAATTACAAAATTGTTATTGTGTACAAGGGAGAATATATGTAAATTTGTAATAATGTAAAAATACCTTGAGAAGATCACCACATCAGCTCTGACAATGGACGACCTCCACTGCCGTTTGATTTCTCAAGCTTTTGGTATGGACTTTCAATTTTCAAACTCTGTAGGTTTCTGTCTTTTTGAAGGCATAGGTTTGAAAAAAAAAAAAAGGAGAAAAAAAATGGGCCACTTAAAAATCTGGGCCTGAGGGAGAGGCCCCTACTCAGGTTCGGCCCTGGCCAAAACTAAAACAAAGAAAAAGAAAAAAAGGCCCACCTTCCCCATCTTCTTCCCATCTTCTCTGTGTGACTGTGTTTGCTGCAACAGGCAGCGAGCCAACAACAAAGAGGAATTGAAGGCTCTGACGGATCTAGCACGGACGGCTGCCCCCTCGTCGGGTGTTGTGTCCGCCCCTGTATATAGTATAAGCATGTGAATGATGTAATAGAAAGATTTTTGGGTCTTTGTTAATGTGAATGTTTTAGTAATGCGGCGTTCGCATAGTACGTGTCATTTCATCATCTTTTAATGTTCGGTCAAGCAAATCTCGTTAACTACACTCAAGCAAATTGTCTTCCTGGAAGCACACAACTTTGTTAATGTGAAGATTTTACTAACATGTCATTAGCATAGTTTAGTAATGCGTCATTTGCACAGTACGTGTCATTTCATGTGGTTTTAATGTTCACTCAAGCAAATCTCGTCGACTACACTCAAGCAAATTGTGTTCCTAAAACCACACAAATTTGTTAATGTAAAGATTTTACTAACATGTCATTTGCATGGGTACATGTCATTTTATCTGATTTTAATGTTCACTCAAGCAAATCCCATCAACTTCACTCAAGCAAATCATGTTCCTAAAAGCACAAAACTTTGTTAATGTGTAGATTTTACTAACGTGTCAGTTGCACGATACATGCTATTTCATCTGATTGTAACGTTCACTCAAGCAAATCCCACCAACTACACTAACATTGTCAGATGACTAGAGTGTGTTTGATGCGCATTTTAAGAAGAGAATGCATTTTTTTGTGATGTGATGATAAATATGTAGTTGAAAAAGAGGAAAAGTTATTTATGTAATTTAAAATATTATTTTATTGAAAATGTCTGGTTGAAAATGAGTAGAAGAATGAGAATGAAAATGAGAATGTGGCTCAAATATGAGCTAAAATTAATATATAGTGACTTAATTAAGTCTTTTTAAAGTTAGGTTACTTCCAATATAATTTACCCACACAAACAATGCCTACTAATTACGTAGTTATATTTAGTGCTTGTTCGATAGAGATTAAAAGTCAATTAAAATTGAAAATATATCCGTTATTGAGTCCACTTATCTAATAGAAATCAATAATAACGACTAATTTTTCAATTTTAATCCGATTTTAGGATCATTCTTAAATTAATGGACTCTATTTTAAACCGTAGATTCAAAATCCAATCAGTACGCCAACAAATATCAACGGCCCAGATAGAACAAGTCAAAAACCCCATTACCCACAAGGAAACGCCCAACAATTGTTGTTCACATCAACCATGTCATTCAATGCACTTAATCTTGCAAGTCAGCAATCGTAAGAATATTTCTCCAAATTTACTTCTTCTAACGTTGGATTATTGTTCTTGTTGCTATCATTATTATTATTGCCCAAATTCACTGTATTTCTTGTCCCTACATACTTATCCTATTATATTGCTGAGCCACCGTACATCATTATTCATCAGATTCTTCGAAGTTTCACTTCTCATCCTTCATGAATTTTCTGTTCTGAGAAAAAACCAGTTTGGGTTCTTCAACATCTTATCTACTGTTCACGTATGTGTGGTTTTTTCACTTCTCATCCTTCATGAATTTTCTGTTCTGAGAAAAAACCAGTTTGGGTTCTTCAACATCTTATCTACTGTTCACGTATGTGTGGTTTTTTTATGGTTAATTTTCGAATGGAAATGGGCTGTCTCTAATTTCTGGGAGCATTTGATTTGTTTTTCCTAAGCACTTTTTCGACAGACCTACTTTAAATTCTTCGAATTATTTATATATTTCGGTTTATATAAATTTTTTTAGCTGGGTTTTATGTTGTTAATTTGCTTGAATTGAGATGAGCTGTTATGAATTTGCAGAAAAAGATAATCTTTTTAAAAATTCAAGTCAAAGGAGCTACCTCTTGTATATGAAAGTTTCCAATTCTGTCGGGGTGTAAATTGGAAGTTTAGGATACGAGAATGATGGCTGTCAAACCTACTTTTAGTTATTGAATTTCTTGTGGATATGGATAAGATACTTGGATATGGCTTTGCTGACTTTTGAGTTGTTAATTTGCTTGAACTAAAAGGTGCTCTCATTAACTTCCATGAAAGATTGCATTCTTTTAGCTATAGGAGTATAAGAGCTATTTTTCTCTAGACACGCAACAAATTAAGTTTTGTTCTCAATAAATTTGAAGTGTTTTTACCGAGTCTCTTTGTTGATTTCTAGATCTCCAACTCCCTCAATAGGCTGTTTAGCTATTTTTCTCTATCAAGTTATTAGAATTTTTCCAGTTTGGTAAGCCATAGGTATGTGTTTAAAGATCAAGGAATGAAGACTTGGCATACTAGGGAGATGATAGTGATTTCTTATGGCTGTACATGTGGAGTTTAATGATGGTTATGTGTAATTTATGTTATGCTTCTATTGAGCTTTCGAGTTCTTACTTTTGCTTTATTGCAAGCACGTCTATTATAATTTTAAAGGCTGACATTAACTTCTGACATTAACTTCTTGTCAAAGTTTCATGTTCAGTAAACAATTTCAAAAGTTTTTGATTTGTTGAGTTGCACCATTGTAATTAAACTCAGTTCTGGTGTATTGTGAATTTTACAAAGAAACAAGTGTAGCTTATCTTTTCTCCTAAAAGTTGAAAACTGGTACATAGTGATCATATTTGACATGTCACATTTGTATACTTTTAATCAGTTTCAGCATAAATTTGAGAATTGTGAATGCTCATGGTAGGTATATCTTGTATTACAACAAATGTAATCGTTCAAACTGGAACTTATTTTGAGCTCTACTGACATTTTCTTCTATATTTTCTGTTACAGATGCTGAAAGTGATAAACATTGAACAGAAGTGTTGTTGAAAGGCAACAATCATTGTATTTGAAACAACGGTTGTTGTTTTATTGAACTGAAAGCAAAGAGTGTTTACAATTAGAAGAAACAATTTCAATACGGAGTCATATGACATGGATGTCTCTGGGGCTATGTCTAGATCTTTACCCATTCTGCCTTCTCCTTTGGAAGAGAAATATCCCAAGCTACCAGATTCACCTCAGGTTACTTTAGCTCAGGAACTGACAAGTAATCACAAATCTTCTTGCCCTGCTACACTGTCAAGTAACAACCAAACTACGGGGAATTTGTTTTCATCTCCTGGATGCTCTACAGATCTTCAGTCTTCTTGTATGTCACCTCAAACAAGTCGATTAAAAGTTTCTCCGTTCATTTCTAAGTCACCGAATGAAAGAGTGTCTTACGCATCAAACCAGCCTCCCGATGAAGTAAAGAATTCTAGACCATTGAATGGATACAATACAGAGAACGATAATCTTTCTTGGAGTAAAAATGCAACTGAAAATTTTCTTGATCTTTGCATGAATATTCCTGTACAGAATGTCCAAGTAGAAACCTGTACTGGTGTAATGGCTTCAGAAGACCATACTAAGGGAAGTGATTGGCAGGATTGGGCAGACCAGTTGATCACGGTTGATGATACACTGGACTCAAATTGGAGTGATCTCCTTGTTGATGTCAATTTTCTAGATTCAGAACCCAAGGTTTGTTTCGCATCACAATGACTACAGTATATGCTTGATTCTTCTGAATTAACATCAAGAAAATTGTAATCGTCAAATTTGGATTCAGAAATATGTTTATACTCTTCCTGCCATTTTTTCCAAAACCAGTGATTATTGTGAGGTACAATTCACTTAACAACTATATGAGAGGTTTCTTTTTATTCCACATAGATGCTGGTATTGGACCATAACGTATCTTATCTAAACTTTTATTTTAGTTTCAGCACAGAATTTCTTGTGTAACTGTTACCACCATTTAAAATTTTAATGGAAGGTTACACGTGTTTGTCTCATGGAAAATGTAATTTGCTTAATAAAGAATAAGGGAAGTACCAATTGTATGATGCCCACATGTTATTGGCAGGAAGATTCTCATTGGAGAACTAGGATACCGTAGTATTCGTGTATTTTTTTGAAATGTACTTTTTCTTTTATATTATTTGATTTAGTTGTGTCTTACAGTTCGTGGACTTGCGTCCCCCACAAATTCATCATGAGCACCATCATCCTGTGTCAAGTGGAAAAGATTCTCCTGTGGGTAGCCTTCCTGCTGCTGCACCCTTGACTAAAGCACGTATGCGTTGGAATCAAGAACTTCATGAAGCTTTTGTGGATGCTGTCAATAAACTTGGTGGTAGCGAACGTGAGCAACTTGCCCATCTACACTTTCTCCCAATTTCATGAGAATTTGTAAACTGAATAGTTCTCTGACTTGCGTTCGTTTTTATTTTATTTTATTATTATTATTATTATTATTATTATTATTTTTTTTTTTGATTTTAAAGGAGCTACACCAAAGGGTGTCTTGAAGCTTATGAATGTTGAAGGCCTAACAATCTATCATGTGAAAAGCCACTTGCAGGCATGTTGACAGGGTTTACTGAGATTTTGGTTTCTTTTAGCAAAACAATTCTTTCAAACTTAATATGGTTCATCTGAAATTTCAGAAATATAGAACTGCCAAATACAAACCGGAGACATCAGAAGGTAGAGGTTGCCTCTCTAGTTGTGTGTTATTTTCTTTCATGCCGAAAGCATCTATGATGCCTAATTTCACTAAGAACATTGATTTTATGATTTCACTGAGAACTTTAATTTTCTATGCAATTTAATCTATAGTTTAGACAACAAAATCTCATTCAAATATTCTAGCAAGATGAAATAATACTTAGTACTTAATGATCTTGACACTGTGATGCTATATTAGTATCGAAAGTATATCTTGCTTGCAAGTAATTATACTCTTCTTATCAGGGCTTTTACATTATTGATGACGAGAACTTATTAGAGATTGCGGTCTTCTTAATGCAGGAACTTCAGAGAAGAATTCGAATACGATTGCTGAGATGACATCCCTCGACTTGAAAACGTGAGTCTATCTCTCTCTCTCTCTCTCTCTCTATAACGACCCAATTTTTTTTTTGCTTTTCTTTAATCTGAAATCGCTACCAAAATTTTCTTTTACAATTATAATAACTAATCATTTAAATTGAATGTGCATGGAGACCCTGAACTAATCTACCAAAATACTCACTGTTTGGTTAA
>CAIGRK010413905.1:0-12085 GCA_903798315.1 Fraxinus greggii | reverse complement strand
GAAATTATTAAAAGCGTAAATTAAGCTATTTCGCGGAAATTAGATAGATTAAGATAAATTTGAGATAGAACATTTCGCGGCAATTAGATAGATTAAGATAAATTTGAGATAGAACCTTTCGATCTTAACGTTATTTTCCCTCATGAGTCCAAGATGGAGGCATTATCAAATCTTAATAGCACATCATCCAAGTCCATCACGCGACTACAACCCACATCTTGACTTGCCATTGCAAGAATCTGCTGTTTTGATCTATAAACGGAATATCATATTGCATAGTTTCCATAACTGAAAATCAAACATTACCCTGATACCAATTTGTTACGTAAAATGAGGATAGACAACATAAAAATAATAACAAGAATACATGATTTATGTGGAAATTCAAGACGAGAAAAAACCACATGGTAGAGGATAAGAAAATTTACTATAATAAAGATAACTATGAGAGGTAAGGCTACTCCGAATGATATAATATGATGAAATACTAATATACATCATACATGGTAAAACAAGCCCATACACCAAATTGTTGTAATAGAAAATAGAAGGGAGAATGGGATCGGACAGATCCCTCCATTACCACCATATACCCTTTTTTCTTCATAATTTTAGTTTCACTACATATGTCGCACCTAAGGTTTTTCGAGGTCAACCCAAACAGAATTCGGGTCATCATACTCTAACAAATACTACAAATCATTCATTCTCTTGCAAAAAGTTAATGCTGAGCTATTCAAGTCATTCTAATCATATTCTCGTAAAAGATGCATGTTCCTAAAATGTTTAGTAATTAAAATTCGACCAAATTAAAGTATAGTGAGCAATCAAATATGTCTATCGAAGTATAGCGAATGATCAAAGATGTATTTCTTCCATGATTGGTCACATAATGGTGTTGAGGTTTCAACTGTGCATTTTGTCTGTTAGGTTAACTATTTCGTTAGAGTTATAAAACGAAATTCATTCAAGCGAGTAACGTCTAACATTTTGATAAGGTCAGCGAGTAATGTCCAACAATTGGTGGTGCCAACTGTGCATTCCGTCTGTTAGGTCAACTATTTCGTTAGAGTTATAAAACGAAATTCATTCAAGCGAGTAACGTCTAACATTTTGATAAGGTCAGCGAGTAATGTCAAACAATTGGTGGTGCCAACTGTGCATTCCGTCTGTTAGGTCAACTATTTCGTTAGAGTTGTAAAACGGAATTCATTCAATTGAGTAATGTCGAACATTTGATAAGTTCAGTGAGTAATGTCCAACAGTTGGGGGTGCCAACTTTGCATTCCGTCTATTAGGTCAACTATTTCGTTAGAGTTGTGAAACGGAATTCATTCCAGTTAGTAATGTCCAATATTTTGATAAGTTTAATAGTCAAACTCGATATTTGAAATTTTAGTGCGCAATTGAAGACATCGATCTAAGTTTAGTGATTATTGGAATAATTATCTCCTTCCCACCTATTGAATAAAAGCTTGTTTGGGCGCAATAATTTTTTTTGTATTTTTAGGAAAAATATGACCGTTGTAGGTCCAAAAGTTACTGCTTCAATCAATATCATCTAACACAAATATGACTTATTACTTTACACAACATAGCTTTTCTTCTTCTTTCCTAATTTTGCCCTATATTCCACAAATGCACTAACATCAACACAAGGGTATAAGTGGGAGTTGAGCATAAATATCTTAATAAATCGGGGATTGCATTGTATTGGTAGGCCATGTGATATGATCCAAGAATACATTTTTTGTAAGAAAATGGCGCTCAGACGATTGGTTACTTTTATTTTTCAATTTCTATTATTTCTCAGCATTTTTCATCACTGTTCTCATTTTTTTCAACACTTACGCTCAGCCGTTTACAGCACGAAAGCGGTGTCCTCTTCATCCGATTTGACATGATAAGAAATTGTCAAGATTTGTATGTAGCTAATTTCTTTATCAACACCACTCATAGACACATTCTCTCATGAATTAAGCCTATCTACGCCACATGGACCCAGGACGTCCTGCCAGTGGCCCTCCTTATTTGTGGGGGGTCCTTGCATGGGCCCCAGACGTCTAGCACGGTGCCTACGGTTTATGGCAATCAACTCCCAAAATATAACGATTATCTTCTCATTATTTCAAAAAATTATTTGCTATAGTAAAATTTTTCACCACACATTCACCAAATAAAATATTCTACACACAAATCAATAAAGTTACTTTACTTTTTAATCACATATTTTTCAAAAAATACTATTTATTACTCTATTTTTTTTCAAAAAATAGGGGACAAACACACCCTTGATGTTAAAGCAACATTAACTTAGCATTTATTTGTTCTGTAGATAAGATTCGTTGTGTTGTGCAACATATGGACCCATCAACGTTTTGATTCAATATTTCCCTTTCATGAATTGTACCTTTTACTGTAGATCTTTTACAGCAATATATTAATATTAATATATATACAAATAGCCACAAAATATTACCAGCCACAAACTACTATCAGGAATCTTTTTATTTGTCCATAATTGATTTGTGTTTATTTTCCTTCATTCAATCATGCCCTGGTGGAAATTCAGATCCACCTTCCGTTTTAAAATTTTCAATGGTTTATCTCAGTCTCAGGNCAACGTTTTGATTCAATATTTCCCTTTCATGAATTGTACCTTTTACTGTAGATCTTTTACAGCAATATATTAATATTAATATATACACACACAGCCACAAAATATTACCAGCCACAAACTACTATCAGGAATCTTTTTATTTGTCCATAATTGATTTGTGTTTATTTTCCTTCATTCAATCATGCCCTGGTGGAAATTCAGATCCACCTTCCGTTTTAAAATTTTCAATGGTTTATCTCAGTCTCAGGCAACTTATCATGCTGTAGTAGTTCTGCATATTGTGTGCCCTGGCATAGTTTTTATTTTCTGAGCTTATGGATATTGTGAGCAGTTTCGATTGTTTCTGAGTTCTTTTGTAGGATGGTCATGATTTACATTTTCTGTCCACGATTTTTGTGATTGATGTGAATCATTTCTTGTATGATTCACTTTTAAGTCTATGATTCTTTTCGGATGACTGTTTTATGGCAAGAATGTGATTGATATTTGTACTATTGCTGCCATTGTCTAATGAATATGTCCAGGAAATATTTATTTTCTCAAATTGCTCTAGATTGCGTTGTTTTGCTTGTTTTGTGGTGGGTTTGGTTTAATAGAGTTAAGAAGACTGGTCAATGGCCTCATGCCCTGTTTAGTGTGTATAAATCGGTGTTAGGCCCTCGGAAGTTGAAGATTGCACAAGAATAATCTGTTCTACGAATAATCCTTGAAGAAAACCTTTGTTGGATTTACCGTAATATTCTAAATTATGATCTGAACAGTAGGTGCATGATTGCTTTTATATGTACTGTAAAGTCAAAAGTGTAATATGCTTGGGGAAGATGTACATTATTGGCTGGTTTTCTTAAGGTTCAACTTGTATGTATTGTGTATTTTCACCATACTATGACCAGTAAATGATGTTTCTGCTTAATGATCACGACGTGCTAATTCAGAAAATGTTCCCCATTGAAGTTGAACAAATTAACATTACACGCATTTCCTTTTATTTCTTCTTTATAACTAAGTTGAATCTATCTTTTTCGATACTGAAGAATCATATTGGGGGTTAATTTTCTATTTGTCAATTCAGGGGCTGGAAATTTCTGAAGTCACTAATGATTCATTTCCTGAGCTCCAATTTCCATTGATAAAATTCAAGAACCACCAGGTATATAGAGTCTATGGGAATATTTAATAAGAACATGCATCTCTTACATTTAGATGCAAGGATGATAGTCATAAATGATTACTCGTGCTTATTAAAATAATCTGTAATACCTTAAACTAGTTAGTCAAAAAAATCTATTGTGTTCTCTATGTAGTGATTTTAGCTCCACTGATGCATGAATATTGTTCATTCTCGGTTTTCAATCTTGTATTGCAATCACGGAGCATCGTATGCTATATTTCTTATTAACTTCCAAAATGGACATGAGAAAGAATATGAAGATTTTTTGTAAACAATCATTTAGCATATACATGCTCTTTATAGATTCAGCACAGACATTTCATAAGATTGGATTATAACTGGTAAAAATGATAAAGTCAAGAATGAAGGTGTGTGTATGAATGAAGAACCTCATAAAAATGACATAGGAGCGAGAAGAGTTGGGGTAGGACTGCTATCTATTTTTCATTTTAACTAGAATATATTATTTCTCTTAAGGAACCCTCCTGTTTGTTTGGCCTTTGCAAACCAAAAGGCACTGTGCAACTGCCTTCATTTATTCAATCTACCATATAAAGATCAGACTCTTCACATTTCTTTCAACTTTAACTGATGTGCCTGTCAAAAATCTTCAAATGGATAACAACAAACTCCAGGTCCTAATTTGTCAAGTCAATAAATGAGCAGCGTGGTCTTAAAATTTAGTTGTAGACCAAAGAGTCTGTGTTAAGTTGTAACTCTATTTGGTATTATGATACTTTGGAAGTTCTCCTATGACGATTTGACAATCCTATCATTTTGGTATCATAATTCTATCTAGAGTAAAAAAAAACAACTGTATTGGCTCTCTTCTGCACTTACTATATGATGCATTTTCTCGTATTGCAACCGGACGTTCTAATTTTTTTTAAGTCTCATCATGGCATGTATTTCATTTATGTTCTGCAGAAGGGAATGAAGGAAGCCGAGCTTGGGGCACACACTGTGAGGTCTCATGGGGTCGCAGTAGCGAGGACACACATGCATGACTGGTTGATACTGATACTACTTGGGGTGATCTTAGTCATTCTGAACATAATCCATCCATTCTATCGCTTTGTTGGGAAAGATATGATGTCTGATCTCAAGTATCCCCTTAAGAGTAACACAGTACCTGTATGGCTTGTGCCAGTAAGTTGATACCTTGATTGCTGAACTTGACTTATTTCTTCTTTAGCCCCTGTTTTACTCCCTTTAAAACAAAACAATTTATTTTTCATACTCATTGTCAACCATACGTTCACACAATAAAATACTTTGCACGTAAACCCAAAACTTTTCCCCACTTTTTAACCACACATTCTCTAAAAAAAAATCACACTATTCAAAACATCATTTTTACACAGTAATGGCCATCAAACAGGGGCTTAGTAAATTCATTGATGGGATGCCATGTATTGATTTTCTTAGAAACTCCTTAGATATATGCAGTGCTGTTGCCAGTAGCAGTTTTCCTACTCTTCTATGTTCGCCGAAGAGATGTCTATGATCTTCATCATGCCATATTAGGTAAATAATGTGTTTTACATCTGTAATTTTTTTATTAGGATACAATTTTTTATTAGGATTTGTATCAATTAACAAAATCAAAGTGGATGATGTTGACATTCTCATACTATGAAGCATTTTTATGAGCAGGGATTCTATTCTCTATCTTTATAACGGGGGTTCTAACTGATGCAATTAAGGATGCAGTTGGTCGCCCTCGGCCAGACTTCTTCTGGCGATGTTTTCCAGATGGAAAGGATGTAAGTGATGTTTGACCTGATCATTCAAAACCTTGAAGTTAGTATTGCTAGATCATTTTCATTAGACTGTGTTTTGCCCAATTAAATTGACTGTTTTTCAGGCTTATGATCAATGGGGAAATGTTGTTTGCCATGGTGACAAAAGTGTCATAAGGGAAGGGCATAAGAGTTTTCCTAGTGGGCATACTTCATGTAAGCAGGAAAATGTCTATCATCAGCATGTTAATATTTTCAATAAGATTAAACTACTTGTGACAGTTTTGGGGTATTCGATGGAGAAAGTGGGCAGTCTCAATATTTGCATCGATGTTAAAGCCCTTTGGAAAATGGTTCATACTTCATACAACCTACAGACAAGCTAGCACTGATAAAATGCCTCAGCTATTATTTGGCTTTTAGTAGATCGACTGCTCTTGCCAAAGGCAACATCTCAACTCTCGTTTACTGCTGCTCTATGCTTTACCATGTCATCCGTACATTTTTTGGTAACAAATGTTTCCTGAAGCATCCTCTAGCTTTTCACCCGTTCCTCCCTTTTTATAGTCAATTGTAATTTTTATCACATCTCATTTAATCTTCCTTGCTCCAAATTGAATGGAGTTTTCCTGTATTTCGACTGGAGAATCTAACAGAAATATTTCGGCGGAGATTCGGACAAAAAAATTAGACATTCCATGCCCTCAGAGAGTGCCTGTCATGCTAAGTGACTGACATATCTTTTTTTTTTTTTTTTTACCCCCTAATTTTTACACAGATCTTTTATTTATTCAAAAACCTACGTTCTTTGCTAGTTCCATGTAATAGCATTGCTGGATTTTTTTTCCTCTTTATTTTGCAATGTTTGTTTGGGAACATTAAAAATTTTAAGAGGGCCAGGAAATCTTAGATGGTAACTATAGGGGCATCCTTCCCAGTTTTTCCTTTCATACTACTTCCTCTTATAGTTATGTAATCTCAGATCGCTCAGTAATCAAACTATCAGGATAACTTATCATGGCCGTTTGTTCCAAGCTTGTTAATGAATGGGCATCTACACTAATTACTCTAATTTTTCTATGACGGGACTTGAATTGAAAATGCAGGGTCTTTCGCGGGTCTGGGCTTCTTATCACTGTATCTGTCTGGGAAGCTAAAGGTATTTGACAGGAGAGGTCATGTTGCAAAACTCTGTTTAGTTTTGTTTCCTCTACTTGTTGCATCTCTTGTCGGCATTTCTCGAGTAGATGATTATTGGCACCACTGGCAGGACGTATTCGCTGGAGGTCTACTAGGTTTGTCTATTACATTCCAACTTTTGTTGTTTTTATCAGTTGAAAGCTAATAACATTGGTTCACAATTTAATAGGTTTAATGGAAGTTCTCTTCGCAGGTCTAGTGGTAGCCACATTTTGCTATTTGCAGTTTTTCCCACCTCCGTATCACGTTGATGGTATCTTCTGCAAGCCTTTACTTACACTACTCGGCTGTTGTGTTTGCAACTATATTGCTTGATAAAAGCTCGTGATTAGTGGGAACGATTGTTCATTTTCAGTTAACATTGCAATAGTTATTCCCTGAGAGCCTGTGCATTCTTTCCTGGTAGGTTGGGGGACGTATGCCTATTTCCGGATATTGGAGGAGTCACGCTCGAATGTAAACAATGTATAATAGACCTCTGTGGCCATGGTTGAAATCCAACAAAATGAAAGAAACAACAACGCTGTTTTGGGGATATCGTTTATCTGGTAGTCCCAACTTACCAGTTGAAGATTTAGAATCTAGGAGGAGGTAGTTTTTGAGACTCTTGTATCTTGAATTTATCTGCGCTTTCTAGTTTTGGTAAAAATACGTGTAAAAATATGCATCTATTCATAACTCCATGTATGTTCCTTGTAAAAGATTAGTTCTTTCATCTTCAGATGAATTTCTGCCACGTCAGACATCAGTTTACTATAAATGGATCGTTTACACGAGTGGTAACTATAGGCGAATGGAACGATGGTATCAAAGGTCGTAATCATAAAGTTCGCGCTCGATGAAGACCGTCCTATGATTGGCGTGTGTATTAAATAACTGGGATTCACTCTTAATTGAGATGCCAATTAAATAGTGACGTGGAGTATCGAGTTTCATACTTGTGAAAATACTAAAAAATTCCTTAGCTAGAGACATACTATCAAATTTTACTATTAAATCAAAAACCATAGTGCCAAAAAAAATAAAAAAAAGAAAAAGCCACATGGATTAGTTAAAGTTGTGATGAGGCAACTTTATATATATTAAAAATTATATGATTGTAGGGTTTTGCTTATAATAATTACAAAGGGATTTCTTAATTCACCTAAAACAAACTTCAGCTCTACACTACCTCCCTTCACCTCACCATTCTTGCATTCCACGTTATTTTAGTTCATAACTAACTTCTCCAAACCTTAATCAATTCACCCCATCATCTTACACTTTATTTTTCTCGACCTACGTACATCGAAATACAAACACGAGTGATGAGTAAGTATTTTCAAGTTAAATTTTTACATTGGATTCGAAATTTAATTTTATTTATAATTTCCTTATCGCGAGAAGAACTACAATTCTCTATTTCCTTGGCCTTTGTTAGAATGTTTTTCAAGTTAAATTATTGTCATACCAAAACACCATTGACTTTTTATGATCACCAACAACTTGAGGGACAAAACAACTTTAACTAACCGCATAGTTGGCACAGTATAGGTAGGTGTTTTCTCATAACGGTTTTAGATTGGATTATTTATTTATTTTTTTAATAAATTTCCCCGCCAAAAATTTGAAATGCTTATAATCCAAGCAATTCAACCGTATGTTTCTGAAAGATCGAACGGTTACTTGTTTTCCGTAAACATTTATCTACTGTAGACCGAGATGTACCGGATAATTATTTCTCACCCTTTATAATTTCCCCGCATATTATCCCAATTTCCAACTAACAAATCCTTCCCTCCCTCTTTCAATGGAAATTAACGGAGTGGTGAACTCCCCCAGCTTCAGGTGATTGAGGCAATAAATCACCGACTCAATTGAATTGAATTCTGTTAATGTGTTGTCCAGTCAAATTTCATAATTCATTGGCGTTTTCTGTTAATTTTAGTGTAATGCAGGAGAATAATTCTTCGAGTGAAGCCCTCACCAGCAGCTCCACCGCCGCCGTGTCACCTCAATTCACTAGCACCAATCCATTTTTATCTCCTACATCTCCGACTTACCTGAACCCCAATCCCTACCGCTATTCCTCGCTTTTCCCGCAGAACTACTCACCAAATTCTCCCTCTGAAACCGCCTCGTTTGACGGCGGTGATATTGCCTCCACCGAACAGAGCCTCCACCAGGCTAGTCGCATCCTCGAATATCAGCAGCTCTATAATCGCCATACCGTCTGCCTTGCTCGCCTCCACGAGTATATCAATGAAGTCGATACCCTCCGCTGCGAGAACAACTCCCTCCGCCTGTCCAACGCTGATCTCACCCGCCGCCTCACCCTCCTTGTCAACCAGAATTGCCTTCTCTCTGATTTCAACCGCCTCAACATTGTCCCTTCCTCCACCGTCTCCTTTCCTACATACGCCACTCACGTGACCTCTTCTCAACCTCTTATAGAGGATAATGGCATGCAAAGGACTCCGGAACGAGTCACAATTCCGAAGAGTATCTCGGTGCGTTCCCGAGGCTATCTGAAGACTCGACCGGATCAAGATGTGACTCGCCAAGAAGTCGCTGGTAATCCTGGTCTTGCATCGGTGAGTCATCTCGATCTCTAATGCACCATTTCAACGTGAATAGACATTCACTGTGTAGTGACGTCATAATCTAATTTCTCTTAGAACTGTTAATACTAATATTTTCTGAATGCTCGATCTATGGCGTGAGGTTTCCCTTATTTTGTTTCATTCTATTGATTGATTGATCTGTTCTATTCTTTCAAAGTTTGCCTCAGTAACTCAACCAATAAGAGAGATGAGTCTATAAATTTGATTTTAATGTGAAGGGGAAATTGATCATGTCTAATTGTAGCAACTATTTAATAATCTGAAATCATCCCTAACATTTGAATTAAGAGTTCAGTTGATAATCCCACACATAATTTCTTTCTTAACATTTATTTTTGAAGTAAGAGTTTAGTTTGATTATTCTCTAAATGATCAATATTAACATTCTCTCTAATTCTGCCATATTATATTGTTGACAAACCCTGTCTCGTCCTTGTTTGGTACCTAACTTGTTATTTGACTTTATGCTGGGTTTTGTTAATGTTGTTGGTAAGCAGCAAAGAGTGTTCGTACCAGGGAGCAAAAGGGAAGAGGAAGCACTGGAATTTGAAGTGTACAACCAAGGAATGTTCAAAACAGAGCTGTGCAATAAGTGGCAGGAGACAGGTGCATGTCCTTACGGGGACAATTGCCAGTTCGCGCATGGAATCAAGGAGCTGCGTCCAGTGATAAGGCACCCTCGCTACAAGACTGAGGTTTGCCGTATGGTTCTCGCGGGAGACATCTGTCCCTATGGCCACCGCTGCCATTTCCGCCACGCGCTCACAGATCAGGAGCGGCTCATGGCGATGGCACCAGCACCGCGTTAGTTGGTTCATCAGCACTGGAGAGCTTACAAACTCGGTTGGGCTTAATTCGGTAAATTTGGATGAATATATCATTTAATAATCGGTGTTGCTATTTGCATGCATGATTTACATATGAATACTGGATAATTACTTAGTTATAGCTTGTAAGTAAGAGAAAAATGTGATGGTATATACTCATATTGCAAGAGTAGTTCAAGATTATATGTTTAGCTACATTTTGATACGGTAATATAGATAGCTGATACGTGGTATTAAATATAAGGAATTGAGATAACATTTGAGACTTTCGTACATAGCGTGACAAGGGGTGGCCAGATTGCTAGTTTATTGATCAACTTTTGTCAATATCTTTGTCAATTACCTTCCAACAATTCTGATAGGATGATTAGTTCAACGCTTATATACATACTCTGCATGTGCTTTGTATATTTGTAGTTCGACCATTCTGACAGGATGATTAATTCTTCATAATCTATATGGGTTGCCTATACCAGTTTTGAGTAAAATCAAACTATACGTAAATGGGTCATGGTTCTTTGGTGACTCACATTTGCCTTTTTTCACCAATTCTTCTTCACAACCACCGTTGGTTGGATGTTCCAGCCAACTGAATATTGAATTGTACGTCTCAAGGTAAGCAGGGATGTGCAATGATTATGCACAAGGGGAGAACTTTCCTCTATCCAATAGACAAAAAGAGAAGAAAAGGAGCCGTCGTTTGATAGAGAAGTAAAGGTAATGGATAAAGTAAGGCTTTCTTTGACATGTTTAATGCAGTACAAAAATATAGAATAATAATTCTTTAACATTGACTGTTATATACTATTATTTTGCCTTACTTTTTAAAATCAAATTGTAATTGTTTATAATGAGCTTATTGTTGGGGGCCCTGTTACAAGTCAGAATTGACTCTCCTTGGTTCTGGTCCATTCATTAGGTAGTGACAAATATAATCACAACCTTGTGGACGTAACCTAACTTTCGAAAGGCGTCCTATATTTGGGCCTCTACATTTTATCTTTTGGTGCTTTCGAGCCTGCTGATGGATTTTTAGGCTATTGTTTTGATGGCCCAAGTTTCCTTTCTTTTTTCAAAGTACTAAATAGATCTTTTAAATTTTTCCAAACATACAGACTGTAAGAGGGTGAACTTTTCCCAGATTAATGTAGATGTATAAAAGTGAAATTAAGGGAATCTGCTCTTTTCTAGTTTTTCATCTAATTTTAAAGCCATTTTACCACCAACATAGGATAATTGCTTCTTAATTGGTATTTCCAGTTTGTCCTTGCTTGGAAATTATGTCTTTATCAGCTATGCTAGTGTTTAATTTTATTGCATTATGGTTCTAATTAATGCTGGTATCTAATTATGGACTAAAGAGCAATCCGATTCTATGAGTATTAAGAGTTTCGACAACTTGTGTTCTTGTGCTTGTTTCTTTGTCATGTTACAAATTTATTAATATTAATCCAAATTGTTATTCTTTATTGTTATGTTATACCTCATTTTTAATTCCATGCTGTTGTTCAATGTTATTGCAGTTTGCTAGTGCATAAGATTTATTGGTAATTAACTGTAACGTAAAGAGCAACCCAATTCATGATTATTTGCATGTATTCAATTACTAAAGTTACAGTTTTTGATACTTCATTGTGTTACCAAATCCTTAATATTACACTAAATTGTTACTCTTCATTGTTATTCTCAATCGTTATAATTTGTCATTCGTTACATCATTGTGTTACTCTTTTTTACCTGGCTATGCATCATTCAGTTTATAGCTCTCTTCTGGCATAAGATCATCCTCTTGCGTTTCTTGGCTTCTTTTAATCAAATATATTTCTAAATTGGCTAATTTTGTTTAGATCAAAACTCAAAGAATCAAAACGTGACTCCATCAAAACTTTAATAACTCGATTCAGCAAAAAAAAAAAAAAAAA